>JAWPHD010005132.1:0-170094 GCA_037043455.1 Cyrtodaria siliqua
ATACTCCGTGTAGAAGGTCTATCAATACTCAATGGAGAGGTGTTATAAATACTCCGTGTAGAAGGTCTATCAATACTCAATGGAGAGGTGTTATAAATACTCCGTGTAGAAGGGCTATCAATACTAAATGAGAGGTGTTATAAATACTCCGTGTAGAAGGGCTATCAATACCCATGGAGAGGTATTATAAATACTCCGTGTAGAAGGTCTATCAATACTCAATGGAGAGGTGTTATAAATACTCTGTGTAGAAGGTCTATCAATACTCAATGGAGAGGTGTTATAAATACTCTGTGTAGAAGGTCTATCAATACTCAATGGAGAGGTATTATAAATACTCCGTATAGAAGGTCTATCAATACTCAATGGAGAGGTATTATAAATACTCCGTGTAGAAGGTCTATCAAATCTCAATGGAGAGGTATTATAAATACTCCGTGTAGAAGGTCTATCAATACTCAATGGAGAGGTGTTATAAATACTCCGTGTAGAAGGTCTATCAATACTAAATGGAGAGATATTATAAAAACTCCGTGTAGAAGGTCTATCAATACTCAGTGGAGAGGTATTATAAATACTCCGTGTAGAAGGGCTATCAATACGCAATGGAGAGTATTATAAATACTCCGTGTAGAAAGGCTATCAATACTCAATGGAGAGGTATTATAAATAATCCGTGTAGAAGGTCTATCAATACTCAATGGAGAGGTATTATAAATACTCCGTGTAGAAGGTCTATCAATACTCAATGGAGAGGTGTTATAAATACTCCGTGTAGAAGGGCTATCAATACTCAATGGAGAGGTGTTATAAATACTCCGTGTAGAAGGTCTATCAATACTCAATGGAGAGGTGTTATAAATACTCCGTGTAGAAGGTCTATCAATACTCAATGGAGAGGTGTTATAAATACTCCGTGTAGAAGGTCTATCAATACTCAATGGAGAGGTGTTATAAATACTCCGTGTAGAAGATCTATCAATACTCAATGGAGAGGTGTTATAAATACTCCGTGTAGAAGGCCTATCAATACTCAATGGAGAGGTGTTATAAATACTCCGTGTAGAAGGTCTATCAATACTCAATGGAGAGGTGTTATAAATACTCCGTGTAGAAGGGCTATCAATACTAAATGGAGAGGTGTTATAAATACTCCGTGTAGAAGGGCTATCAATACCCAATGGAGAGGTATTATAAATACTCCGTGTAGAAGGTCTATCAATACTCAATGGAGAGGTGTTATAAATACTCCGTGTAGAAGGTCTATCAATACTCAATGGAGAGGTGTTATAAATACTCCGTGTAGAAGGTCTATCAATACTCAATGGAGAGGTATTATAAATACTTCGTGTAGAAGGGCTATCAATACTCAATGGAGAGGTGTTATAAATACTCCGTGTAGAAGGTCTATCAATACTCAATGGAGAGGTATTATAAATACTCCGTGTAGAAGGTCTATCAATACTAAATGGAGAGGTATTATAAATACTTCGTGTAAAAGGGCTATCATTACTCAATGGAGAGGTATTATAAATAATCCGTGTAGAAGGTCTATCAATACTCAATGGAGAGGTGTTATAAATACTCCGTGTAGAAGGTCTATCAATACTCAATGGAGAGGTGTTATAAATACTCCGTGTAGAAGGTCTATCAATACTCAATGGAGAGGTATTATAAATACTTCGTGTAGAAGGCCTATAAATACTCAATGGAGAGGTGTTATAAATACTCCGTGTAGAAGGTCTATCGATACTCAATGGTGAGGTGTTATAAATACTCTGTGTAGAAGGTCTATCAATACTAAATGGAGAGGTATTATAAATATTCCGTGTAGAAGGGCTATCAATACTCAATGGAAAGGTATTATAAATACTCCGTGTAGAAGGGCTATCAATACTCAATGGAGAGGTATTATAAATACTCCGTGTAGGAGAGCTATCAATACTCAATGGAGAGGTATTATAAATACTCCATGTAGAAGGCTATCAATACTCAATGGAGAGGTATTATAAATATTCCGTGTAGAAGGGCTATCAATATTCAATGGAGAGGTATTATAAATACTCCATGTAGAAGGTCTATCAATACTCAATGGACAGGTATTAGAAGGGCTATCAATACTCAATGGAGAGGTATTATAAATACTCCGTATAGAAGGTCTATCAAAACTCAATGGAGAGGTATTATAAATACTCCGTGTAGAAGGTCTATCAATACTCAATGGAGAGGTATTAGAAATACTCCGTGTAGAAGGTCTATCAATACTCAATGGAGAGGTGTTATAAATACTCCGTGTAGAAGGTCTATCAATACTCAATGGAGAGGTGTTATAAATACTCCGTGTAGAATGTCTATCAATACTCAATGGAGAGGTGTTATAAATACTCCGTGTAGAAGGTCTATCAATACTCAATGGAGAGGTGTTATAAATACTCCGTGTAGAAGGGCTATCAATACTAAATGGAGAGGTGTTATAAATACTCCGTGTAGAAGGGCTATCAATACCCAATGGAGAGGTATTATAAATACTCCGTGTAGAAGGTCTATCAATACTCAATGGAGAGGTGTTATAAATACTCCGTGTAGAAGGTCTATCAATACTCAATGGAGAGGTGTTATAAATACTCTGTGTAGAAGGTCTATCAATACTCAATGGAGAGGTATTATAAATACTTCGTGTAGAAGGGCTATCAATACTCAATGGAGAGGTGTTATAAATACTCCGTGTAGAAGGTCTATCAATACTCAATGGAGAGGTATTATAAATACTCCGTGTAGAAGGTCTATCAATACTAAATGGAGAGGTATTATAAATACTTCGTGTAGAAGGGCTATCAATACTCAATGGAAAGGTATTATAAATAATCCGTGTAGAAGGTCTATCAATACTCAATGGAGAGGTGTTATAAATACTCCGTGTAGAAGGTCTATCAATACTCAATGGAGAGGTGTTATAAATACTCCGTGTAGAAGGTCTATCAATACTCAATGGAGAGGTGTTATAAATACTCCGTGTAGAAGGTCTATCAATACTAAATGGAGAGGTATTATAAATACTTCGTGTAGAAGGGCTATCAATACTCAATGGAGAGATGTTATAAATACTCCGTGTAGAAGGTCTATCGATACTCAATGGTGAGGTGTTATAAATACTCTGTGTAGAAGGTCTATCAATACTAAATGGAGAGGTATTATAAATATTCCGTGTAGAAGGGCTATCAATACTCAATGGAAAGGTATTATAAATACTCCGTGTAGAAGGGCTATCAATACTCAATGGAGAGGTATTTTAAATACTCCGTGTAGGAGAGCTATCAATACTCAATGGAGAGGTATTATAAATACTCCATGTAGAAGGGCTATCAATACTCAATGGAGAGGTATTATAAATATTCCGTGTAGAAGGGCTATCAATACTCAATGGAGAGGTATTATAAATACTCCATGTAGAAAGTCTATCAATACTCAATGGACAGGTATTAGAAGGGCTATCAATACTCAATGGAGAGGTATTATAAATACTCCGTATAGAAGGTCTATCAAAACTCAACGGAGAGGTATTATAAATTCTCCGTGTAGAAGGTCTATCAATACTCAATGGAGAGGTATTAGAAATACTCCGTGTAGAAGGTCTATCAATACTCAATGGAGAGGTGTTATAAATACTCCGTGTAGAAGGTCTATCAATACTCAATGGAGAGGTGTTATAAATACTCCGTGTAGAATGTCTATCAATACTCAATGGAGAGGTGTTATAAATACTCCGTGTAGAAGGTCTATCAATACTCAATGGATAGGTGTTATAAATACTCCGTGTAGAAGGGCTATCAATACTAAATGGAGAGGTGTTATAAATACTCCGTGTAGAAGGGCTATCAATACTCAATGGAGAGGTATTATAAATATTCCGTGTAGAAGGGCTATCAATACTCAATGGAGAGGTATTATAAATACTCCATGTAGAAGGTCTATCAATACTCAATGGACAGGTATTAGAAGGGCTATCAATACTCAATGGAGAGGTATTATAAATACTCCGTATAGAAGGTCTATCAAAACTCAATGGAGAGGTATTATAAATACTCCGTGTAGAAGGTCTATCAATACTCAATGGAGAGGTATTAGAAATACTCCGTGTAGAAGGTCTATCAATACTCAATGGAGAGGTGTTATAAATACTCCGTGTAGAAGGTCTATCAATACTCAATGG
Source organism: Cyrtodaria siliqua (assembly GCA_037043455.1). Lineage (NCBI taxonomy): Eukaryota > Metazoa > Mollusca > Bivalvia > Adapedonta > Hiatellidae > Cyrtodaria > Cyrtodaria siliqua. Next base: position 4,211 of record JAWPHD010005132.1, read on the forward strand.
AGAGGTGTTATAAATACTCCGTGTAGAAGGTCTATCAATACTCAATGGAGAGGTGTTATAAATACTCCGTGTAGAAGGTCTATCAATACTCAATGGATAGGTGTTATAAATACTCCGTGTAGAAGGGCTATCAATACTAAATGGAGAGGTGTTATAAATACTCCGTGTAGAAGGGCTATCAATACTCAATGGAGAGGTGTTATAAATACTCCGTGTAGAAGGTCTATCAATACTCAATGGAGAGGTGTTATAAATACTCCGTGTAGAAGGTCTATCAATACTCAATGGAGAGGTGTTATAAATACTCCGTGTAGAAGGTCTATCAATACTCAATGGAGAGGTATTATAAATACTTCGTGTAGAAGGGCTATCAATACTCAATGGAGAGGTGTTATAAATACTCCGTGTAGAAGGTCTATCAATACTCAATGGAGAGGTATCATAAATACTTCGTGTAGAAGGGCTATCAATACTCAATGGAGAGGTATTATAAATAATCCGTGTAGAAGGTCTATCAATACTCAATGGAGAGGTGTTATAAATACTCCGTGTAGAAGGTCTATCAATTTTCAATGGAGAGGTGTTATAACTACTCCGTGTAGAAGGTCTATCAATACTAAATGGAGAGGTATTATAAATACTCCATGTAGAAGGTCTATCAATACTCAATGGAGAGGTGTTATAAATACTCCGTGTAGAAGGGCTATCAATACTAAATGGAGAGGTGTTATAAATACTCCGTGTAGAAGGTCTATCAATACTCAATGGAGAGGTATTATAAATACTCCGTGTAGCAGAGCTATCAATACTCAATGGAGAGGTATTATAAATACTCCGTGTAGAAGGGCTCTCAATACTCAATGGAGAGGTATTATAAATATTCCGTGTAGAAGGGCTATCAATACTCAATGGAGAGGTATTATAAATACTCCATGTAGAAGGTCTATCAATACTCAATGGACAGGTATTAGAAGGGCTATCAATACTCAATGGAGAGGTATTATAAATACTCCGTATAGAAGGTCTATCAAAACTCAATGGAGAGGTATTATAAATACTCCGTGTAGAAGGTCTATCAATACTCAATGGAGAGGTATTAGAAATACTCCGTGTAGAAGGTCTATCAATACTCAATGGAGAGGTGTTATAAATACTCCGTGTAGAAGGTCTATCAATACTCAATGGAGAGGTGTTATAAATACTCCGTGTAGAATGTCTATCAATACTCAATGGAGAGGTGTTATAAATACTCCGTGTAGAAGGTCTATCAATACTCAATGGATAGGTGTTATAAATACTCCGTGTAGAAGGGCTATCAATACTAAATGGAGAGGTGTTAGAAATACTCCGTGTAGAAGGGCTATCAATACTCAATGGAGAGGTATTATAAATATTCCGTGTAGAAGGGCTATCAATACTCAATGGAGAGGTATTATAAATACTCCATGTAGAAGGTCTATCAATACTCAATGGACAGGTATTAGAAGGGCTATCAATACTCAATGGAGAGGTATTATAAATACTCCGTATAAAAGGTCTATCAAAACTCAATGGAGAGGTATTATAAATACTCCGTGTAGAAGGTCTATCAATACTCAATGGAGAGGTATTAGAAATACTCCGTGTAGAAGGTCTATCAATACTCAATGGAGAGGTGTTATAAATACTCCGTGTAGAAGGTCAATCAATACTCAATGGAGAGGTGTTATAAATACTCCGTGTAGAAGGTCTATCAATACTCAATGGAGAGGTGTTATAAATACTCCGTGTAGAAGGTCTATCAATACTCAATGGAGAGGTGTTATAAATACTCCGTGTAGAAGGGCTATCAATACTAAATGGAGAGGTGTTATAAATACTCCGTGTAGAAGGGCTATCAATACTCAATGGAGAGGTGTTATAAATACTCCGTGTAGAAGGTCTATCAATACTCAATGGAGAGGTGTTATAAATACTCCGTGTAGAAGGTCTATCAATACTCAATGGAGAGGTGTTATAAATACTCCGTGTAGAAGGTCTATCAATACTCAATGGAGAGGTATTATAAATACTTCGTGTAGAAGGGCTATCAATACTCAATGGAGAGGTGTTATAAATACTCCGTGTAGAAGGTCTATCAATACTCAATGGAGAGGTATTATAAATACTCCGTATAGAAGGTCTATCAATACTAAATGGAGAGGTATTATAAATACTTCGTGTAGAAGGGCTATCAATACTCAATGGAGAGGTATTATAAATAATCCGTGTAGAAGTCCTATCAATACTCAATGGAGAGGTGTTATAAATACTCCGTGTAGAAGGTCTATCAATACTCAATGGAGAGGTGTTATAACTACTCCGTGTAGAAGGTCTATCAATACTCAATGGGGAGGTGTTATAAATACTCCGTGTAGAAGGTCTATCAATACTAAATGGAGAGGTATTATAAATACTTCGTGTAGAAGGGCTATCAATACTCAATGGAGAGGTATTATAAATATTCCGTGTAGAAGGGCTATCAATACTCAATGGAGAGGTATTATAAATACTCCATGTAGAAGGTCTATCAATACTCAATGGACAGGTATTAGAAGGGCTATCAATACTCAATGGAGAGGTATTATAAATACTCCGTACAGAAGGTCTATCAAAACTCAATGGAGAGGTATTATAAATACTCCATGTAGAAGGTCTATCAATACTCAATGGAGAGGTATTAGAAATACTCCGTGTAGGAGGGCTATCAATACTCAATGGAGAGGTATTATAAATACTCCGTGTAGAAGGGCTATCAATACTCAATGGAGAGGTATTATAAATATTCCGTGTAGAAGGGCTATCAATACTCAATGGAAAGGTATTATAAATACTCCGTGTAGAAGGGCTATCAATACTCAATGGAGAGGTATTATAAATACTCCGTGTAGAAGGGCTATCAATACTCAATGTAGCGGTATTATAAATATTCCGTGTAGAAGGGCTATCAATACTCAATGGAGAGGTATTACAAATACTCCATGTAGAAGGTCTATCAATACTCAATGGACAGGTATTAGAAGGGCTATCAATACTCAATGGAGAGGTATTATAAATACTCCGTGTGGAAGGTCTATCAAAACTCAATGGAGAGGTATTATAAATACTCCGTGTAGAAGGTCTATCAATACTCAATGGAGAGGTATTATAAATACTCCGTGTAGAAGGTCTATCAATACTCAATGGAGAGGTATTATAAATACTCCGTGTAGAAGGTCTGTCAATACTCAATGGAGAGGTATTATAAATATTCCGTGTAGAAGGGCTATCAATACTCAATGGAGAGGTATTATAAATACTCCATGTAGAAGGTCTATCAAAACTCAATGGAGAGGTATTATAAATACTCCATGTAGAAGGTCTATCAATACTCAATGGAGAGGTATTAGAAATACTCCGTGTAGGAGGGCTATCAATACTCAATGGAGAGGTATTATAAATACTCCGTGTAGAAGGGCTATCAATACTCAATGGAGAGGTATTATAAATATTCCGTGTAGAAGGGCTATCAATACTCAATGGAAAGGTATTATAAATACTCCGTGTAGAAGGGCTATCAATACTCACTGGAGAGGTATTATAAATACTCCGTGTAGAAGGGCTATCAATACTCAATGTAGAGGTATTATAAATATTCCGTGTAGAAGGGCTATCAATACTCAATGGAGAGGTATTACAAATACTCCATGTAGAAGGTCTATCAATACTCAATGGACAGGTATTAGAAGGGCTATCAATACTCAATGGAGAGGTATTATAAATACTCCGTGTAGAAGGTCTGGCAATACTCAATGGAGAGGTATTATAAATATTCCGTGTAGAAGGGCTATCAATACTCAATGGAGAGGTATTATAAATACTCCATGTAGAAGGTCTATCAATACTCAATGGAGAGGTATTATAAATACTCCGTGTAGAAGGTCTATCAATACTCAATGGAGAGGTATTATAAATACTCCATGTAGAAGGTCTATCAATACTCAATGGAGAGGTATTATAAATACTCCATGTAGAAGGTCTATCAATACTCAATGGAGAGGTATTAGAAATACTCCGTGTAGGAGGGCTATCAATACTCAATGGAGAGGTATTATAAATACTCCGTGTAGAAGGGCTATCAATACTCAATGGAGAGGTATTATAAATATTCCGTGTAGAAGGGCTATCAATACTCAATGGAAAGGTATTATAAATACTCCGTGTAGAAGGGCTATCAATACTCAATGGAGAGGTATTATAAATACTCCGTGTAGAAGGGCTATCAATACTCAATGTAGAGGTATTATAAATATTCCGTGTAGAAGGGCTATCAATACTCAATGGAGAGGTATTACAAATACTCCATGTAGAAGGTCTATCAATACTCAATGGACAGGTATTAGAAGGGCTATCAATACTCAATGGAGAGGTATTATAAATACTCCGTGTAGAAGGTCTGGCAATACTCAATGGAGAGGTATTATAAATATTCCGTGTAGAAGGGCTATCAATACTCAATGGAGAGGTATTATAAATACTCCATGTAGAAGGTCTATCGATACTCAATGGAGAGGTATTATAAATTCTCCGTGTAGAAGGTCTATCAATACTCAATGGAAAGGTATTATAATTATTCCATGTAGAAGGCCTATCAATACTCAATGGAGAGGTATTATAAATACTCCGTGTAGAAGGTCTATCAATACTCAATGGAGAGGTATTATAAATACTCCATGTAGAAGGTCTATCAATACTCAATGGAGAGGTATTATAAATACTCCATTTAGAAGGTATATCAATACTCAATGGAGAAGTATTATAAATACTCCGTGTAGAAGGTCTATCAATACTCAATGGAGAGGTATTATAAATTATCCGTGTAGAAGGTCTATCAATACTCAATTGAGAGGTATTATAAATACTCCATGTAGAAGGTATATCAATACTCAATGGAGAAGTATTATAAATACTCCGTGTAGAAGGGCTATCAATACTCAATGTAGCGGTATTATAAATATTCCGTGTAGAAGGGCTATCAATACTCAATGGAGAGGTATTACAAATACTCCATGTAGAAGGTCTATCAATACTCAATGGACAGGTATTAGAAGGGCTATCAATACTCAATGGAGAGGTATTATAAATACTCCGTGTGGAAGGTCTATCAAAACTCAATGGAGAGGTATTATAAATACTCCGTGTAGAAGGTCTATCAATACTCAATGGAGAGGTATTATAAATACTCCGTGTAGAAGGTCTATCAATACTCAATGGAGAGGTATTATAGATACTCCGTGTAGAAGGTCTGTCAATACTCAATGGAGAGGTATTATAAATATTCCGTGTAGAAGGGCTATCAATACTCAATGGAGAGGTATTATAAATACTCCATGTAGAAGGTCTATCAAAACTCAATGGAGAGGTATTATAAATACTCCATGTAGAAGGTCTATCAATACTCAATGGAGAGGTATTAGAAATACTCCGTGTAGGAGGGCTATCAATACTCAATGGAGAGGTATTATAAATACTCCGTGTAGAAGGGCTATCAATACTCAATGGAGAGGTATTATAAATATTCCGTGTAGAAGGGCTATCAATACTCAATGGAAAGGTATTATAAATACTCCGTGTAGAAGGGCTATCAATACTCAATGGAGAGGTATTATAAATACTCCGTGTAGAAGGGCTATCAATACTCAATGTAGAGGTATTATAAATATTCCGTGTAGAAGGGCTATCAATACTCAATGGAGAGGTATTACAAATACTCCATGTAGAAGGTCTATCAATACTCAATGGACAGGTATTAGAAGGGCTATCAATACTCAATGGAGAGGTATTATAAATACTCCGTGTAGAAGGTCTGGCAATACTCAATGGAGAGGTATTATAAATATTCCGTGTAGAAGGGCTATCAATACTCAATGGAGAGGTATTATAAATACTCCATGTAGAAGGTCTATCGATACTCAATGGAGAGGTATTATAAATTCTCCGTGTAGAAGGTCTATCAATACTCAATGGAGAGGTATTATAATTATTCCATGTAGAAGGTCTATCAATACTCAATGGAGAGGTATTATAAATACTCCGTGTAGAAGGTCTATCAATACTCAATGGAGAGGTATTATAAATACTCCATGTAGAAGGTCTATCAATACTCAATGGAGAGGTATTATAAATACTCCATGTAGAAGGTATATCAATACTCAATGGAGAAGTATTATAAATACTCCGTGTAGAAGGTCTATCAATACTCAATGGAGAGGTATTATAAATTATCCGTGTAGAAGGTCTATCAATACTCAATGGAGAGGTATTATAAATACTCCATGTAGAAGGTATATCAATACTCAATGGAGAAGTATTATAAATACTCCGTGTAGAAGGTCTATCAATACTCAATGGAGAGGTATTATAAATTATCCGTGTAGAAGGTCTATCAATACTCAATGGAGAGGTATTATAAATACTCCATGTAGAAGGTATATCAATACTCAATGGAGAAGTATTTTAATTCTCCGTGTAGAAGGTCTATCAATACTCAATGGAGGGGTATTATAAATACTCCATGCAGAAGGTATATCAATACTCAATGGAGAGATATTATAAATACTCCGTGTAGAAGGGCTATCAATACTCAATGGAGAGGTATTATAAATACTCCGTGTAGAAGGTCTATCAATACTCAATGGAGAGGTATTATAAATACTCCGTGTAAAAGGGCTATCAATACTCAATGGAGAGGTATACAGCTAAAAAAAGGTTTTGCTTCTCCGATTTTCATTACGCAGCTGCGTATCTGCGTATAGGCAGGTAAGCGCCTGACATGTCAGCACTTTCACTGGACTTTCCATTGTACCTTCGGCAATTGGGATATTCAAAATTGCCAAACGTTCCGTGGATATTTTAATTAGATGCTGGCATCTAGCATACCGTGGGTTTAATGCGAAACTATTGTAACTCACTTTTAGAAAAAAATTCAGGAGAAGCACAAAACGTCTTATTTTCATCATAAATGCATTTAAGAACTTTATTCTCTGGCATATAATAATAAAATGGTATTCATTTATGATTTGAGAAGAAAAGAAATAATTCATGTAATTCTGTAAGATATATTTAAGAAATACTGACTTACAATAGTTTCGCGCTAAACATTTGAAGATGTAGATGAAATTTTTTTCAGGGCGAGACTATTGTAACTAATATTTTTTAGCAGTTATTGATACATTTTTTCAGATTTTTTTTTAAAAACTACATACTTCAATGAAAACTATTTGACAGTATAGTTTTAGGTAGTAAGTTTGTATGTTAAGGCTCATTTTGGACAAACCAAAGAATGGTATGCAACTGAAATCTTGTATTCTTTATTTTAAGTTTAGTTTCACAATTGAAGCATACAACAGTTATCATTATCTTCCTTTGACATATTTAATATTAAATCTTTTCCCTTTTCATTAATTTAATGAGAAATAATTGGACTTTATAAAAAATGTATGCGAAACTATTGTAAGTCAATATTATTTTAAATAACTGATTTTTAAACAAACGATACATAGAAATATGCTGTAGACAATACTTGTTATAGACAAAACTTGTTATAAAGATCATTTAATATAGTAAAGTCACTCAATTCAGACAAGATGAAGCTAAGAACACTTACATGGAGCGTAATATCTTATAATTTCTTTATAAAGCTAAAAAGTGTTTGTAAAAAATACTTATGGCAAGTGGCTATTTTAACAAACAAGTATTTTGTGGCGATTAGCTTATTGTAGGGACAAAGGATTTTACTGAATAGGTGAACCTCTAGCTTCTTGCACCACTGTGTCTCCTCTTTCGGTTTAGGAGGTGGAGGGTGTGTAATGTTTGATAGGGTGGGGTAAGAATTGGACCACATGAGTCTTCCAGTATTATTAGACTTGACCGAATAATCCCATATAAAATAGTGTCTTAGTTGCAACTACACTGTTCTGCATATATTATAAGTGTGTTAGTTTAAATTGCAAAATGACTTTAACCTGTCCTGGATAGAACCATTCACTTGAAGAGGCACACGGCAATCTTGATGTATTTAAAAATCATGGCGTCGGGTTAGTTTTTTTACCAAATATCTTGCATGTTTTAAATAAGTCTTTATAATTATTTCAATAATTCAAAGCAATTATTGTTTTTACATATTATTAATTGTTGATTATATTACACCAACGCTTTATTTAAAACCTATGATAGCAGAAAGAAGCAGAATTTGAAATTATATTTCCTTTAATATAATTATATGCAAGCAGGTTTAAAATTACACTTATACTGGATTCATAATTTAAACTTTGATGAATACTTCAAGATTGCTATGGATCCCTTTAATGCAAAGCAGTTGGTAAAATATGTACCATCCTACATAGCTATATACTCACTTATGAAATCTTGGTCAGGGAAACCGCAAACAAACTGTTTATTAAGGATGGCCTAAAGAGTTTATACCAGCCCTGACCTTTGATATTATAAGTAATACTTACTGCTTTATATAATAGATGAAACTATCCTGGCAAAAAATATTATAAAGTTGTTTTTCATACTTAATGTTGTTCTAAGTCATTTTCGGCTCCAATTTTAATATTTTAGGCTATTTCTATTGACCATGAATCACCTGAATGTGGATACTAAGAACAATCAACATTCGCAAAGCAATGGTAAAACTTTCTCACCTTATTAATACTAGTAAATAATTTATAAGGTAATTATGAAATAATTAATTACTTATCATTGAAAAATCCCTAAACACATGAGGGTAAGTAATATTAATAAAACAGTGTTGTTTTTGATAAACTTAGAGAAACAACTAAAATTTCTTCTCAATTGCCACAAATTCAAACTCAACAATCATTGTTTGAGAGAGTGATGTGTAAAACTTGCTTAGTATTTTAACATTATTAGCTTTGAAGTATAAAACAATGTGTCCACTTTACAGATAGAAATACTTAAATTGAGACGCGAATAATTTCAAAACATCATTATTTTTACCTCATTAGACCCCGGAAAATAGATGTTTACTCCTGGAATTCACAAATAAATGAAAATCTGTAAATAAACCACACTAAAAGTTTAAAATATTAATCTGTTTCATGACTTTTGTACGTCCTATACACAAAAAAACATACGTGCACATGATGTTTCGGCAATGTTTAAAAACAAATTCACAATATATATTTTTACCAGATAAACAACATAAAATACAACAGTTTATTAACTCCATATCAGTTTGCAAAGCTTGGAAAAAAGGGGCTTGGCAATAATTATTAATTCTTCTGTGGAACCACTGATATCCCTAATTCTGTGATCCCAAATGGAGGCTTAAATGAATAAAAACCAACCTTACATACTTTCATTACTGCGTTTTAATTCAAATAACCTTTAACACTCCCTAAGAACTCCGTTACAACGTAAAGCATGTCTCAACGAAGTCATGATACAAAATCACAACGACATCTGTTACAATATCTGTACGTTCGTGTTACAGTATTTCTCCTTGTGTTGTGAAAACATGACATTTTTGTAATTTTTGCGACGGATCGGAGGTCTAAAATGGTAAGCTTACTTACATTATTTATTACCTTTGACCAGATGTTGCAATTGTTGCATTTTTTAGCTTGTTACATGTTTTCACAGAGAATAATATTGGAAATTACAGCATGTTCTAAATCGTTTCATAATAATCATTAAACGATATTTTTTCTGAGCTGTGATCGTAGGAATTTACTGTTGTATAAAATAGAATATATATTAAGTCTCACAGAATGTATATTAATCTTCAGATATAAACAAAAAGTAGTTGTTTTAGGTTTTACGATGTTACATTATCGTCACGAGGGTGTTACAAACTCCCAACGAAATAACCTTTAAACGTTACAAACTCTAATCGACGGAAAGTCAGGCAAAATGTTACAGTCTCTTAATGATTATGTTAGCTTTCACATCATGTGGTCCGACAATATAATCTTGCTATTGAAAACGGTCCCACAAACATCCCAAGTAAGATTTTTTGGGCGGTGTAACGTGCCCATGTGCGCCGATAGACTTGTTTTGTAGCCAAACGCTTCATTGCAGATATATATACTGCTGACGTATGGTTTTGACTGGACATGCTTATTTACATGTCCCAGGTAACATAACTTTTCAAAGATTTTTTATCCACACATTTTACATGCTCGGAGTGTTCCATCTTACGATGCCTGCACAGGGTATGCCTGCTGTTAAACCATATACTGCACATTTCACACAATAATTTCATACCTTCGTGAATCAATCTAGTATGCTCCCTCAGGTCGCAGAGTGCTGAAAACGTTTTCTTGCACTTACTGCATGTTACTTATGACGCTTATGGACTGAGCGAGTGTGTCTATACACATTTCCCCAAGAAGCAGTGGAATATTTACACGCTTTGCAGTAGTGGAACCTTTTGTGCTCATTTCCAGACTTGTCAGTGCTTGGACCAGATCCAAGTCTCTCGACAGCTGGATCAGGATCTCTGGCTATATATAAAGTTGAGGGCTGTACAGAGAAGTCCTCCATCAGGACAGGTGTCTTTACTGGAGTGCTGACGAGGACGGGCGTGAGCGTTGATAGTTCGTGCTCGTTCTTGTTGTCAAGTACCATATCCACACTCAAATACATGGCACCAACGTAAATACGCTCTTCTTCCTTGGACGAGAACTCCATCAGATCCGTCGTTGATACACTGTAACGCTGTCAGAGATATACTGTAACACTTATTCTTTTCCTGTTATGATACAGTAACATTACGTGTAAAGGTAACATAATTCACAAAAGGTGTATATTAATATAATGTCTTGGCAAATTGATAGATACATCGTTCTCTTTAAAATATACAAGATGCCTAACTATTACCTAGCAGTAGCAAGTTTTAACATCCAATACTCTTCTCTTGTAAATCGAAAATTACTGGCGAAAAGTAAACGTTTACACATTTCTACTTTCGGTTTCACTTTCAACCTTACTTCTAATGTTTTACACAGTCTTAAGGAATATGTTCATGAAATGTTTAGAATAAGATAACAAAATCAAAACATATTACCTCAAATTATTCAATTAATCCTCACGAAATTAATACAAATGTAGTATTTTCACAACACATGGGCAGACCACATGGAGAGATACTGTAACACGAACGTACAGATATTGTAACAAATGGCGTTGTGATTTTGTATCATGACTTCGTTGAGACATGCTTTACGTTGTAACGGAGTTCTTAGGGAGTGTTTAATGTCCTAAGAATGGTATGCAATAAAACTCCTTAAAGTTCTTCAATCTTTAACCTAACTTATATTTCACATAAGAAACATAGAGTATTTATTATTACATTCATTTGGAGTAATTGTTATGTAAATATTGTAAAGTTTAATGAAAATCAAATTTGACTTACAATAGTTTCGCGCCAAATTATTTTTGAAAGTAAAACTAATGTAAATTATTATAATCTTAAATAAATTTGCAATAAACAGCATGATTTTGTTGGCTATAAACAATCCCTTATATGAAGATTTAATTAAAAACAAATGCAAAACTATTTTAAATGATTTAAAGTTGAGTTACAATAGTTTAGCATTAAAAAAAAAAGCTGTATGAGATACAATAAAATGACACTTTTTATTTTTCTCCACCAAATTTTAAAATCTAGTCCTAATATTTTGTAACATTATAAAGGGTCAGTATCTGATAAGGATTATGTAAAAAAATCATTTTCAGAAAAAAAGTGAGTTACAATAGTTTCGCGTTAAGCCCTCACTGACATCCAGCATATGTTCTGTCGCCACTTAAATAAACCAGACTGACGAACTCGTTTGATGCAAACCCTGAAAGGTTTATTTCGGATGGAGGGAGGTATACAGTACTGGTTCTATCCAGGAACAAATGGGATGGTCTGTCTCTCCCACAAACAAATTGACCGTCATTTAAATATAGCCTGACATGTGCTAAAATGATGTAAAACACCATTCAAAAAGGTAGCCACATGCCACCCGCTACGTTCTCTGATAACCTACGCTGTCTTCCAATGGCTGGGCATGTCCCATGTTTTCCCCCATATATATTTTTTACTGTTCCGATCTTCAGCCATTAAGAATAGTTCATACGGATATAATAACCATATGTTTATAATCACCAATGTATAATCAAGACAGATGACATGTTAAAAATCACGTACTATTGGAACTACTAGATTTAGCCAACCCGTTTAAAAAGACAGAAACTGCAATAAACAAAGAGAAGAGGTATACGATATTCTTGCCAACTTTCACGATTTACCCTGGACAGTTCCGATTTTTCACTCTTTGTTGGATGATATCGATTTCGGAAATTTGGAATTGGTATCAGATTCGTACAAAAAGTGTTGGTAAAATATGAAATTGCAGGTTTAAAAGTTCCTTCTTGATTCACTGGGTGTCATGTCTATAATTTATATTAACTGGTTCCCATTCGCGGAGTCGATGTCGCTCGCAGAACGTGTTGATCGTGTCTACTCCTGTTTCGAAAAGTTCTTAGTTGGACACTTGGTTTTTTGTTCAAACACAAATCCATACAGAAGATCAGTGAAGAAAGTTGACACAAAATGCCACGGTCCGAATCCCCCGTAAAGAACATCAAGTTTGTCCTTCTTTAGTGGGTACTCAGAGCATGATATTTTGTATTTTTCACGTTAATTTCTACATCAACTATGAATTTATTATTTTTTATATGTTAATTGAAGTCCGCTTCATGGAATATGTTTTGGTGGTTGAGGGCTCATTCAGTTCATTTTTCTTTCTCCTAAATTTACTACAATATTAATGCATTTAAAAAAAAAACATTTTGACGAACCCTATTCACACATTTAATTTAATTTTACGATAGGTATACACTTTAATATATATTTTGTATGAAAAAACCGGTTTGGATAGAAATCAATTCCATTAAAAAGCACTTAAACTGCTTAACCGAAATAGTACGAATGGGTCGTAAAAAATATGCTTCACTGGGTAGGACTAATGTGTTCTTTCAACGCCCCAGATAATATTTTGAAATGGCAAGTGCAAAAACGTTATGGTGTACTTCAGTTTCGGCCTAGTAACGGCTTAGATGTGTCTTTTAAAGCGACATGTAACACTAAATACTGTGGTAGAGCATCGGTCTCCAGGTCGAGAGGTCGTGGGTACGATCCTCGCCGTGGCCAGTTATTTAGGCTTAAGCAAGATAATTAATCCACATTGCTTATTACTGGTTCTACCCAGGAAGCCATCGAGAGTGATTAATATAAGTTGCAAGAAATTGTTTCGCAACCGATGTAAAAGAAATATGTTTAAACTAATAAATACTGTTTGTTTCTTTTATTAAAAATGTATAAATGAGATTACATCTATTTATTTTTTAATTATTTTAATTTTCTGGAAATAATTAAAACAAAATATTTTTTTTAGATCCCCTATTAATATAATAACGTTTTTGCAAATACGGAGTTTATGAGTCTACACAATATAAAATAATAAAGGGTGCCAACGATAAAAAACAACAAGAAAACAACACAAAATTGATTCAACTTTGAAAGACGGTACTCCAGAATATAGAAATCAATGGGGGAGCATGACCTCGGAACCTTTTACAAACTCACACCTTTGGTTATCAAACTGTGACTGGGCATGCTCACTGAATTAAACCTAGCTGCTTAACTAGGTTAGACTTAATTTGCATGCCCAGTCACGATTTGATCACCAACGTTGTGAGTTAGTTAGGAGGTGCAGTCAAGTTTGAATTTTGGGTCAAAAGTAAGTATAAAAGCCGCACCTTTTCACCGAATTTGTATGTTTTACTTAATTTCAAGCATGAGCGCATCATAAATTTTGTGATATAAATCTAAATGTATTCACAATCTAAATTTATTCAAATTTTATATACTTCAAAGAAAGACGAAGAAAAAAAATAGTGGTAAATTAATGCGTTTTGCCCATTAAGTTTTCAAGATATGACGATTATTAACATAATCAGTACATAAAAGGCGCCGTTTTAGTCTATTTCCAATAGTTTGATATCTATACCAAGCTGTGTTCACAAATATGGAAAACTGACAGAGCATTTTAATTTTGAATGTATTTGACCTTTTGATCACTTGTCCCTAATCCCAAACCCACCCCACTCTGAGAGTCTCTGGAAAGGCCAAAAATAATGTTGCTCTTGTTCGCCATTTTATCATGTGGGGAAGTTAAACATACAATTTGGTTGAATTCAGCTTAGTGGTTTAGGAGGAGATAAATAAATTAACCTCACTAGTTACCACAGTCGATCGCTAGGATTTGTGGGGATTTCACATGTACATTTGGTAATTGAATGTTTTTGGGCGCTTTTGGCTGCAACACACAAGCCAAAATCTGCACAAGTAACCACCTCCCTCAAACTCATGAATACGGACAGACAGATGGACACTCGAATGTGTTAACAGTATCCCGAATGTTGTTCGAGGCTCTTTTTCGGGGCGTCCGTGGCCGAGTGGTGGAATATCTGACTTGAAATCATTGCCCCTCACCGCTGTGGGTTCGACCCTTCATGGGACTAGGCATCTTTATGTGAGGAAGCTATCCAGCTGGCTTGCGAAACACCGGTGGTTCAACCCAGGTGCCCGCCCGTTCATGACAATTACCCGGAAGTTCACATGGGGTCACATTTTATGTAAGATCGAAAATACCGTTTCATTTTGCCAGTAATGCATTCAGTTTGTGTCGAATGGATTGTTTGCATTGCTCGATTTTTTTACCCACCACCAGACTAAATGTGTTAGCGTTAAACTGATTAACTAGAATAATCAATACTAACAAGAAATTTCATAGTATACAATATATACTATGACGACGAGCGGCAATAAGAATGAAAATTGTAGAATATATTTGTTTTAATTCATTGCATTGGAACTACAGCATCATGTGTGGTTTGTTTGTGTAAAACAAATAGTGAGTTCTATTTGGTGTAGCAACGGCACAGAACAAAATGGAAAAGCGAAATAAAGATGAAATGTTTTTATTTGAAACTAAACGTCCAATTTAAGTGCTTTGCTATAAGGGCTATTCCATTAAAACATACATGGGACCTTATTTTGCAAGACCCACCTTAGTTTGCAAGACCCATCTACAGAATTTAAGTTGGCTAAAATACACCCACCTATAGATTTTATTTATTTATTTATATTGAACTACATATATATTTACATATGAACTACATACAAACATGACAACTGCTGTGGTTCTTACGTAACGGGTCCCGCCAATTAAACCATCCAAACAGGTGCGCGTTCCTGGTGTTATTTAGCAGCATGCATTTGTGAATAAGCGTTCATCATTAAGCGTTTTCCATGATACAGACTTGCTAAAATAGCAACAGAATGTACAGCAATCGAAAAATAAGAATATGAAAAGGAAAAGTTCAAACTATTAATATTCGAGTGATCTTCCTTCTTCAGTCCAACGTGACAAATGTGCGTGACCACTCAATGTCAATATGAAAGCGATTGGTTTAAATCATGCAATCAACCAATGAAATGCGCGCTTTCAAATTGATGAACTTAACCAAGGGAGAGAATTTTCTGATTTTCAACAAATACGCAAATACGTTAAACACAATAAAACACGACTTCTGGTTGGATTTTAGTTTGAAAAGTCTGATTTTTCCCGAGATTGTCCGGGCGGTGTTCGCGGGCATTTCTACGGCGATGTGTGAAAATATCATGATCCTGAAAATCACACCCATGCATAGATGCGTAGATGCGAAAATCGGTGTAAACAGGGCTTTATATGAAGGGACTGGTCTCCCACTTTTAAACCCGAATAACTTGTCTTCCGGTTCCGCCATTTTGGAAATTTACTGCAAATGCGAAGAATACAGAGAAAATCAAGGTAAGAAAATCGGCTAACATCGATGCATTTTTAATAATTATAAGTCAATCCTTAGTGAAATCTTAAACATAAACTGTTTCTCTTTAATTGTATGTAATTTTGTTTTTGAATCGATATCGATTTAGGTGTTAATTGACGGGAGTTTGTTTGCTAGTAACGGGTTCTTTTGTTTACATTACCGTGTAATGGCGTCTGAAATCGCTGAAGTGGCAAAGTGTTACACATCTATAGGTACCTTTACAAGCGATATACTACAATATTTTAACGATATTTTGATGAAACAGGGTTTAAATTAAAGTTTGCGTTGATTCATATTTCTGTAAACAGTTAACTTGACTCTTTTTTAGTCCGATGAAAATACAAGTTTTTGTTAAAAACGTACGAAACAAGATGGCGACAAATATTGCAAGTGTGATATAATACACCTTTTCATGCACTTATATTAAATACTTTTTTTCTATTTATTTCTGGCAAATGAATGCTGGTGTAGTAAAGATAGGTCTAAATGAGGTTTTGATGGGTTGCATTGGTTTTATATGGGAAAAAAACGATCACCAATATTCTGTATTTTCATATATTTTTTTTTCATTTTTAGAAATACCATAATATATTCGGAGGAATCTGTAGTCTACCGTTAAAAGCAAAGTATATGTAGTTACATGTACTATATGTGCAGGGGTGAACATGGCGTAGATTAATTCCGGATTGTTCAACTAATACCACCTGATGCAGGTGTAACATAGTGCACTTATATATACCCGAATATACTGAAAGGAAGAAAAAAACGCGACACGGGAATTTCTAATATATATTGTATATAATGCACACTTAATTTCATATATATTCCAAGAAAATCCCAAGATGGTTTGAACAAAAAAATTGTAGAGAAAGTTAGTTAGAGAAAGGACGCAACTATGATGTAAACCACCCAGGCATATAACCACATTTCGGAAAATAGGGTTCACCCGTAGATTTTTATTAAATTGCCGTCCTGGGGTCCCGGGTATGTTTTAATGGAATAGCCCTAACCAAGAAAGCGCTATGTTTGCTATTTTTATATTAAGCAAAGCTGGAGGAGCTGGACAAAAGAAACTGAGTTCCGGCTATATGTATTCCAGCTATATGTATTCTTTTGACTATGAATAATGTTTCAATGCACAATTATATAAAAACACACTGAATATGTATGAATAATTACAATTTACATACGGTAATAATATGATGAATGACTATCAAATGTACATATGTTTAAGTTCATGCTGTACAAAAATATTACTGATGTGACAAAAATAAAAAATTGTATGTACAACTCAGTGTGTCAGGTCCCTGGCAAGACTTGAACTTGGATCTCTTTTCTCGAAAGAAAAGCGTGATTCCTTACACTACAGAGATCGCCCAGTCATCACAAAAAGAGTGTACAAAACTAGGTCAAGTAGTTACAGAGGAGTAGTCGCTACAATGTTTTACTATATAACTCTATGTAAACAAAGATGGCCGCAGCAGCCATCATGTTTAATGTCAAATAAACAAAATTCAACATGGACCAACATCATGTCGTGCTGATCATTTTAGAAAAAGTCCCATATCAATAACCCTTATAGTTTGCAAGAAGCAGTCGCTACTAATTTGTTTTTTTAAAAATCTATATTTAGCTTTGGTGGCCATCTTGGATTTCACATCAACATGAATTTTTACTAGGATCAACTAGACATCATGGGCAACATTTCAGTCAAGGTTCATAAAAATCCATGCAGTAGTTTCAGAGTAGTCGCTATAAAAACGTTTACGGACGGACAGTTTTTTTAAAAATATATGTTTAGCTGTGGCGGCCATAATGAATTTCCAGCTGACCTGAAATTGTGTTAGGATCAACTAGATATCAAGAGCAACATTCCTGTGACGTTTCATGCAACTCCGTTAGGCAGTTTCAGGAGTAGTCGCTACAAGCTTTTACTATATAACTCTCTGTAAACAAAGATGACCTGGCAGCCATGTTTAACGCCGAATCAAAACAATTTTCGACAAGGACCAACATCATGTCATGCTGATTATTTTAGAAAAAGTTCCATAACAATATCACTTATAGTTTTCTAGAAGTAGTCGCAACAAACTTGTGTTTTTTTTAATTTACTTTTAGCTTTGGCGCCAATCTTGCATTTTGCATCAACGTGAGTTTGTGCCAGGATCAACTAGACATCATGTTCAACTTTCCTGTAGTTTCATGAAAACCATGCAGTCGTTTCAGAGTAGGCTGATCTTTCATCAGTAGAGCTAATAAATGGCCAGGGGAGGCTGTTGATTTTCTTTTTTGTCATTATTAGGCCTGTATTGGCAATGCCAGAATGAAAAGATGAATGCTTTATAATTGCCTAATTTGCAAGTGAAACCCCTCAAATGCGTAACCATGACAGTATGGGTTATGTACGCAAAGGTTAGGGGAAAAATAAAGAAACTGCTCACAAACATTCGTCAGAAACTGTAAATCAGAAAATATCACCTCACTAAAATACTGACCTGGTAAATATCTTCTGTCACCACTGCTGTCTCTCAACACGTCAAGCAGGATAAACAACAAGGCAGAATACCTTAACACTGGAAATACAAACCGCAAAACCATGTAAAGAGCACAAGACATAAATTAAGCAAATATAATATGGGAACGATATGTTTTGTTCCATGTAAATCTGAAAACTTGTAAATGATGGAATATTATGAAACATCAAACACTGATGAATAGCGCATAGCACCTCAGGTATGCCTATTGCAACAGTATGATCTTCCAACCATTGATCAAAGAAATGGCCCTATAAGGTTTCAGACTGTGAGTTTATACGTGTGGATGCAATATGAACCTCGAAATGTGTTCATAGGACATGGATGCCCCAGCTGGCTACAATCAGCCTTTCTTACCTAAAATAGCAGACCTGTAAAAGGCCTCTTCCCAATTGAAAATTTTCCGAATTTTGATATTAAAGTGTGGAATATTAACCTGAAAAATCTCTTTCATTCGCTGCTGCCCTCCGTCAACATCTGTCGCAGGACACACTTTCTTTCACTACTGCTGTCTCTAAACACCTGATGCAGGATACACAACAAGGCAGAATACCTTTACACTGGAAAGACAAACCGCAACACCATGTAAAGAATAGCACAAGACATAAAGCAAGGAAATAACTCCGCAAAGTCAATGGTTTATAAATGCACAATTATGAAACGCAAACTTTTTCAAAATAGTGCACAGTACCAAATGCTTGCCTGATGTCAAAGTATCTGGCTTATAAAAATGCCATATTAGATTATATTTTGACAGCAACCTCAAAGGGAGATGACATGGAGAATAAAGGCTTCCCATTTGACATACCTCGACCATGGAGCAATGCATGTGTAAAACCGTCAATGTGAATGGCCATATAAAGTCATGAATACATTTATCTACAAACACAAATGTAACACAGTTCAACTTCATGCACCCACCAAACCTGGCAAATGCCTTCCTTAACAGCTAAACAATCTAACCAAACTTTGGGGAAACCAAGCAATCAATCTACACCTACTATAAAAACAAGAGGCCCAAGAGGACATGTGGACGCTCTACTGGCTAAAGATAACGTTTACGTGGAAGGGACCATAACTCTTTCACAAAATCATTCAACCAGAACATTGCTAAGATATATGCAACTAGGCTTGGTACAGATCAGCCCTGCCAAGTTTCGTTGAATTGCAGCCAGGGGTTCAGGAGAACTAGTCTGTACAAACAGCGTTTTTTTCCTTATATAAGCGGTACCGATAAACGGACCCGTTCCCAATCGAAACAAATATACCATTATTCCTAATTAGAAAAAAATCCCAATTTCAAGAAAACAATTCCAAATTTCGAGCACGATATCGGCAATGATAAAAAAACGATCCTCTTCCGATATTTTTTACAAATCGGATGTTTACAGTCTATCATAACATAGACTATTTAATTGCGCATGTGTATACCTATAGGGATCTGCGTATTGACAATTGCCTCGATATGCAAGACGAGGCCGGGGTTTCTCGTTTTAATTTTAGCAAATTCTTGCAAACGTTCTGATAATCACGAATACAAAATGTAAAAAAGTAGAAACTCGACGAGAGAAAAACGAAAAATCGAAAGAATATGACCGAGAAAAATGTACACGCATGCATAGAAGAAAGGGCGAGATTGGCTCGAATTTTCGCGACAGCAAAATGTTTTGTTCATACTGCGTCGAGTTCGCCACCGATGAAAAAGACAAGAAATCGTCATTTGTTCACAGAAGTAATAATTTTAAATTGGAATCGGTTGTTTTACATGAAAAAGGCGAACCACGCAAGAAAACAACTTCCATTAATTCTGCGAAGCAAACAAGTCCAAGTAAAAGTATTGCTTCAAAAATTCTTCAGACAATGAACAAACATGCCGACGCATCCTCAACAACAGCTCTAGGACCAAACTCGAGTCGACCCAGATTTTTTTTTAATAAACTTTAAATTGTTATAATTAGTGTTATTTTATTAAATAATTTGTATTGACCTAGTAGACTTGTAGTTAATCGGAACAGGCTGAGCCAATCACTCGAGAGAGAGTGCTGACACACTCAGCAAAACCTTATTGTAGACATTTTTAAAATGAATAATAACAGGCATTAAATTGTAATTTAGTGTATATCTTTTATTTATTATTTTCCCAATCTGATCGGACCCGGACCCATTCCCAAAATAGTAAAAAACAATGCTGACAAAGTTAGTGTATTAAAACCGTTTATTGGTCATAACTGGAACACGACAATGAAATGTTCAACTAGGCTTGTTAATAATCATCCCTGCCAAGATTCGTTGAAATCCGACCATTGGATCAGGAGAGTTAATTGGGACAAAGCTTGTCCATTAAAAATTTAAAAGGTCAAAAAATCATTTAACCAGAACACGGCAATGACAGGTGCAACTAGGCTTGGTACTGATCCTCCCCGCCAAGATTCTTTGAAATCCGGCAAAGAGTTCATAAGAGACTTATAACAATTTCAGACTGCACACCGTTCTCGGTTAAAAACTAATATCTCAAATATACTACAACAAAACTCTAAACGAACGCTCTTACATAATCAACAAATAATTAATCGTCAACTGAATGTCATGCATGAATAAAGATATAATAAACAGCATTAAGATTTCACAGCAATGCGTATATGACCTGACCGTGTGTAAACATATGAATGACATCACTGCGCAAAACACTTTATGTGGTGCCGTTCTGGCAATGCATTGTATGTGGACACACTGTTGACGACGTGTATTTCATGCACTATCTAACAGGTTAATTCTGCTTGCTGAAACACATTTAAACAACAGCGGTACACCATAGCGTTACATTGATTAAAAGCTGTTCTAAAATTGTCTTTTCACATCTAGAATCCATGTCATTTTCTTATGTAAAAGGTGTACAACTTGTCAGCCTTTTGCACTATATGACGTTTGTTTCTCAAAATAAAGCGTCTCTGTGGCCAAATGGTTAACAACGGTGCGTTGTTAACCTTCGCCTCTCACCGCTGCGGGTTCGAATCCCACTGGGAGTTCGACTTGTAAGTGAGGAAGTATTGATTCTTACGGATTGCGGGTGGTGTACAGTACTGGTTTTACCCTGGAAAAGTGGGTTCTACCCAGGAAAAGTGGGTGGTCTGCCTCCACCAGAAAAAAAATCGGACGTCATATAACCTTACATGTGTTGAAAATGACGTAAAACACCATACAAACAAACAAACTCAAAATAAAAATATTCTATTCTAATAACGACAACATGAATAAGCGTCACGTTATGAAACAATTGTGTAAAGTTGACCTCCTCGCATAGACACACAAACTACACTTTAAAACACAGTAAAATTATAAAGTTTCGCATATTCGTATCTACATGTGTTTACTACGACGACTGTCACTCACTTCTTTGAATCGCTGAAACAAAAATTATAACGCGCCCAACAGAAAAGTTGGCGCGAAAAGTACACCCTCCAGGGTTTTTATTATTATTTTACTTTAGCTACCAAATACAAAACGAAAAAGTGGTTTAAATAACAAAATATAAATGCAGTATACTATTTACCTAGCCTTTATTTGCTAGATATAATATTTTTCATTCCAAAATAAAGGATAAGTATGATCGATTGCCGGAGGTGCTGAACATTGAACAACAACATCACCCTGCAATAACCTACGTTTTACTTGGTACATCCGAACCCTAGAAACAGACATGCTCAGACGACAATTTCTAAAAATAAGGCCGCCATGTTATTTTAATTTTTACAATATAAACAATGGGGTGAAAATGAATTTTTGGCTTTGTGAAGCTATGCATTTGTGGCTATGGCAATAATGAAGATTGTAAACAGATCCAGGAGCGTCTATTTTCATTCTGTCTAACCATATCATGTATGAAAACATATAGTAAGTAATAAAAAAAAATATCGATTCATATTTGACGCACAGGCACCCTGGAATGCACAGTAGGTCACGCTATGCAAACACAAACAAACCATTTATCAACTGCAAATATGTGCTAGCCTACCTTCAATTTGACACGTTCAACAGAAGAAAATGTAAATTGTATGCGCATTAAAACACATTTTCTACATACGATTACTTGTATATGCCAATCTCTAAAATATCAACGTCTCTCTCTCTCTTCAGTCTTTGAAGGTTACATTGCACCATTGCGTTTGTGCTTCCGTGGTGTATAGTCAAATAGTGCCTAATAAAAAACGTTTCCCTGCCTTACTAGTGATACAAAATGCATGCTTTTGATTGCTTTTTGTTATTATTACCTATAATTCAGCCAAATGATGTATTGTGAACATTGATTAGTGTTTGTTTGAGATATTTAATTATAATTGACATAGACAGTAAAGCGAAAGTAGAAATGGGGTAAATCTATCTGTGACGTGTCAAAATAGAACGTGACGTCATTCAACAGATTGGCTTGTTCTTATATGATACATGACCCCCTGTTTTTATTGCATTTTTATATTGGCGGACGCTCGATCGTTTGATTGATATGTGTTTTAAAATTTTCTACGGAGAAAAATGCGCGTTTTTTATCTCTTGATATACATTCGTCCTATATAAAACAAAGAATGAAAATCAATGGTGCAATGTAACCTTGAACATGTGAAGAAAAAATGGCCGCTTCAGCACTAAAGAAAAACCAAAGAAGCTATGACGTCACGCTCTTGCAGTTATACATTACGTTCATGAAACACCTCCCGATTATTAACGTTTTGAGTAGTGAAATCTAAATCACCTTTATGCACTTTATAACAAACTCATACACTTATACAAAACTTCCTTGGAATTTTATAAGAACAAAACATATTTCACATCGATTCCAAAACGTATACAGAAAATGGAATTCACAATTAACTATGTTCATACACGAGGGGTACAACAAATCTACGCTTCACTGAGCACTATATACGCTATATGGAATCGTCAATGCGGACAAAACATAATCACAGTAATAGAGCGTTCTAATGATTTCCATACACAGTAATAGTTAACTGAATTTACATATTCATGAATAATAACGCTCTATGAAAAGAGGATCCCTTGAAAGCAACAAATACAAACAAGAGAAGTAGCAGACTCTGAGGTTATACAATTTGCAACACCTCTCACGCCCACTAAAGCGGAATTCGACTTTAAAACCAAAATGTTCGGGCTTGATGATCCCAAAGGTCAGGACCAGTAAGTAATAAAACTACTGATTTGTAGTCGGAGCGACTGTTTATAGCCGCCACACATCACTAGACAAAAGCCAGTGGGACTGTCAATAAATACTGAAAAGAGGTTCCCTTAGAAGCAACAAACACAAACGAGAGAGAAAAGTAGCAGACTCGGTTTTATTGAGTCAAACCGATTTATTTTGTTAAGTATAGCTTCGTAGTTTTCGAAAAATCATTTTAGTCTTCATTATACTGATTTGTGCCTTAATTGTTGTTGCTTTTGTCAAATGGTATGGGACTGCCCTGAATAATTTGAAGTAGAGTGATATGCATTGGCGTGGCTACTATTAGGCCATATATGCCCGGGCCTACACACCAATTTGAAAACTGATGTCGGAGTGAGTGGGGAGTTAAGGGTCAACATGTGTTTCTTATTTTATTTTACAGTGTAGGTAATTCAACTTTAAATATTAATTCACAAATTTGTCAAAAACTATTTCTTCAAATACTACACAAGTGAACAAGTGTTCTCCTCTTTGACTGTGGGATGACCGGACATAGTGTGTATCCTATGACGACGTCTACCTAAATCCTCAACGGACGGTAGCGTCTGATGCTTGATTTAAATCTTGTCTTGTCGTACCCTTAATGGTGTGTTCTGTTGTTGCTCTGGCTTCTGCCAAGTCATTGAGTACTTGCTTTGTGGCTTTCTAGGCTTCTAGTTTTTTTATATTCATACTAACATGATCATTTATGTGTTATTTCTTTATACTTATATTGCCCATAAATGTTTGTTAGAGAATATAACCTGTCGGGGATATCTTAATTTACACTGCCCCGTTTTATTGGGATAACAGTAGGCTAAGAGTGAGGTTTGATGCACCCTTCAACCTGGTTTAAACCCCCAGTGGCCCTTTTTGCCACTGACCGTTACAAGGCGGTAGCCCTATTGTCAACATTTTTATGTTTGTGTTGTCGTGTCTTGCCTTTAAGTCGTCTTTAAAATGTTTTGATTATATGCGTGCTTTATTTTGACTGTGGTCCTTGAATGCTTTGAATGCTGCATTTCCTTTTCGACTTTTACATCTACTTTTTCTATCAGACATACGCCAAAACGCACCATTACATAGCTAGCGCCCCATTCACATGCAGGCATTTGCTCCTATGAGTATATATTACTTAAGTTAAAAAAAAAAGCCGCGGAAGCATGCAGACCACACTTGTTTGTCCGGCCTATATATTCATTTCAGGTCAGCTATGCCCCTGGTATAATTTGAAATCTTAAACTGTGTCAGTTCAACTTGAACCATAATAAATCACCTCGTAACGCATGAACTTAGTTAACTTGCTGTATCACTATGTACGTCATCAAATTCCTTCATGGTGAATTAAGCGGTCGTTTTATGGTTTGTAAATATCCACATCTTTACGGTTCTGGGCCTGTATTCATAAAGCTTCTTAAGATATTTCTCAACTTCAAAATTCACATGTTCACGGTTATGGTTTCCCATAAAAGCATCATTATGTGTTTAAGTGTCATGATAAGCATGTGACCTCCATGATTCATCTTATTTAGGGGTACTGTATACTAAACAAAATACACTCGGTACATTTGATAACGCAGCATTTATTTATTTATTTTTAATTTCTAATTTTTTAAATATATTTGAAAGAAGTGAAGCGAATCTTAGGCATCTGTTTGTCGCCATATTTCACCCCTTAGGACAAAGAGACTTGTGTGATTTGAACAAAAAGCCAGAAAAATGAGTATGATAATGGACCTTTGAAAACGGCCGAAAACGACACATACGAAATATTGCAGTCTCGGTTTGATTGAGACTGTTCATGAACGGTAGTGAAATATGCTAGCTACCGCTCACGCCCTCTAGCCCCGGGTTGAGCAGAACTCAATATTAATAAAATCAATAGTACAAAATGTTAACCATCCCGTAGATGGCATGCATATGGCGGTGGACATGGAGTATCTTTATTCCCCATGTCGTACGGCGTATGGTCCCAGTGTCTAATAACATTAAATGCCCCGAAGAGCGAAATAAACATAATGGAATTTAGTTGGGAGCAGCGGTTCTGAAGCCTGCATATCACAAGTAACAGTCAAAAGACTAAATTAAAAAGCAGACAACATATCCTTAACATAAGTGGTTAAACAATACCCAGAGCCTTTAATCGGCCAGAGTAGTGGAACCACTGAATCGAAAATTAAGTAAGAAAACAAAAAGAAATGAAAACGTACCACCAATAATTAAATATAAATATCGGGCTCAGCGATCTCCAAAGATCGAATGAATAATAGTACTGATTGCAAGCTCGTGGGGACGTTTTACTGCCGCCACACTGCACAAGCAACGCCACTGTGCTATAAAAAAAAGACTTGACGAAAATCGAATAATGTTGCGTTTTTAAATGTACTGAGTATAGTTTAGCACGGTGTTTTGGGGACATATATTAAACATATGCAATGTATATAATTGTTTGAAGCTATTAGAAATGTTAGCTAAGGATACTATTTTCAAAACAATTTGTTTATTTTTATATCAGAATTATCTCCCTTTTATAAAAAAAAAAGCACTTATTTCGTTATACAAACGTTTTGCTTTGAGGAAATTTAAAGGTTGGCATTGACAAAAAATGAAAATTCTTTCATCGTTTACAAACTGCATACATGTGTTCGCAAATCATTCTTATTCTCAAACAAAGACATTCCAAATTTCGTAATTTTAAAATTAACTCCCTTTTCATTGAAAAGAGAACAATTTCGATTACTTATAAAAGTGTGTTCCACCGTATTTTCTTTATTTTTATCACACGACTTTGTTTACAAATGACTTTGCAACTTTATTAATGGTCAACTGTATGTCACTTTATCATTGACCACGAACATACACGACTTTGTAGGCTATTGTTTTTTTTGTATTATATTTACACGAGTATATTTGTGTTTTACTTAAATTGCCTATTGATGCTGCCTTGTTGGTTAGAGATTAGATCATGGCGGGGATTTCTTTATTTACACTGTCCTGTTTTAACGGGATGACAGTAGGGTAAGTGTGAGGTTTGGTGCACCCTGGAACCGGTTTAAACCCCCAGTGGCCTACTTTGCCACTGACCGTTCCAAGGCGATAGCAGTATTGCCAACCCTTTTATGTTTGTGATGTCGTTTGCTTTTATTATTACTTTTGCCTTTTTATTTGTCTGTTTGCGTGTTTGTTTCTGTGTTTTGTGGTTGACTGTCCTTATTGAGTGCTAATTTCCCTGTCCGATCTTTTTATATTTCTTTGTATCTCGCAATTAACCTGCATTTTATGTGCTGAATTTATTATTCTCATATTTCACATTAGTTTGACGTCGGACGTCGGACGCCGGGCATCTCAGAAGCTCGTCTTGCCTTCGAAAAGTAGAGCTTAAAATTAAAACACCATGCAATTTCCGCTTCGTAAGCTTTCGAAACTAATCAGTGAGACTGTCAAAAAAAATTCATTAAAATGAAATCGAGATCGTCACACATCTGTGACATATTTTATATGTTTAAAAGGGCGGTTATCTTAATGAACTCTCACATTGTAGATGATATTTTGACATAAATATTTTTAACAGTATATTTATAACAAATGTTAAACGTAAACTTGAACTAAGTTTCTCTTTTCATATCTTTTTAGGTATTAAAGGGAAACACGACAATCTTGAAGATAGTATCCTTCATTAAAATAAGAATCTCTATTCATTATTCAAATATCTTTTTTACTTTAAAACTGCTTGCATATAATTAAATATAAAAAATTATCCTTCTCATTCTACCATATCTTTAAATATATTATTGGGGCAATATAATCAACAGTTAGTATTATGCAAAACAAAAAAATTGGCTTTATACTATTATTATAATTAATATAACGTTAATAACGTCTCACACCACAATTAATTTTCCATAGGGTCCCATTGTAAGTTTTTGTTCGTGGCATAGAGATAAACAAAATTTACAACATGTATTGATGCTTAAATTCTTCATTTCTGATCCAATATCTGCAATTTAAAACACAATTAACAAATATTTACCAGATTGAACTTTTTTAATTTCATCTTTGCTATCAAAAATTAGAAAAAAATACAACCCCGTGGTGATTAGACCCATTATGTGCAAAATGAGACAGAATTAGCTAGAAATCTTATATCAACATGAATTTTTCTGTGATCTCTTCCTAAAATGCTGTAGATTTAGAACCTGATAAAGGTAAATCAATGTATCCTGTAAAATGTAGAAAAGCGGACTTGTCTTTTTTAATCTACCTCTTTCATCTGTAGGGCATGAGTATTCAAGGGAGATAATAGTGGTGTGAGTCCTTAACTGACGATTTCTCGTCAAATACAGCAATTTAAACAAGAGGGCCAAAATGGCCCTAAATCGATCACCTGAGGATCTTTGCAATGGTGAAAAAAGTGTCCTCTCGCATATGCTGATTGAAAAAGAAATATAAAAAGATCGGACAGGGAAAGTAGCATTCAAGGAGGACAGTCAACCACAAAACACAGAAACAAACATGGAAACAGACAAACAAGAAGGCAAAAGTAATAATAAAAGTAAACGACATCACAAACACAAAAGGGTTGACAATAGTGCTACCGCCTTGGAACGGTCAGTGGCAAAGTAGGCCACTGGGGGTTTAAACCGGTTCTAGAGTGCACCAAACCTCACGCTTACCCTACTGCCATCCCATTAAAACAGGACAGTGTAAATAAAGAAATCTCCGCCATGATCTAATCTCTAACCAACAAGGCAGCATCAATAGGCAATATAAGTAAAACACAAATATGCTCGTGTAAATATAATACAAAAAACAATAGCCTAGAAAGCCACAATGAAGGTACTCAATGACTTGGCAGAAGCCAGAGCAGTAAGAGAATACACCATTAAGGGCACGACAAGAAAGATCATGGACAACCATCAAACGCCACGATGTGTTTACGTCTTTCCTTATGTAAGTCTATGAAAAAACATGCACAATCACTACATACAAACTTTGGACCCAGGGGTTGCAGCCATCAGGGACTTCAAATGAGCAAACTTGATAGACCAGGGATTAGCAATCATTATTATTAATAATAAAGAACAAGAAAGCAAGAGGGCCTGTGGATGCTCTACAAGCTAAAATGGCTCTTATATCAAGGGGTTCCATCATTAAATTCCTTTCAATACCTTTTTACAAGTGCAAAACACAACAACACCCTCCACCAAAATTTAAATGCACAACTCCATGCTAACAACTTAAAAGAAGAGTTTTTAAGTATTTCCCTATTATTTTTTTTTAAACAATATTTTTTTTCAAGTACTGAATGGGATTGGACAACAGGCAATGCCTATGTAAGACCTCTCCCGTATCAAGGTACATATAAACAATACATTCATATCAAACATAACATAAAATGTGGAATTGTAGTACAGTTTGCATATATTGGTTTGACAATTAAGTTAGAATCTTTGAAACATGTGTACCGTGATTGTTTATTATTAACACGTTATATTGTCAGAAAGAATTTAAGTGAGAAAAAAAAAAAGAATAAATAGAAAGAAAATCATCCTGGAAACCAATACGAAATATATATAAAAATGTACCGATTATTACAAAATATAATGGTTTTAGTATGAGTTTCTGTAACCAATAGTTAATTTTGGAATTTAAGATAACTGAGAACAAAACAAACAAGTAAAAAAAATAAAAATTAGAATAAAAAGGAAGAAAGATGACAAAATATAAACAAAAATCTAGCATTGTGACAAAACATATCTGAAAATACAATAGTATATACATACATGTACACATTCATGCACATACCTATGTACACATACATATAGATACATACATGTACATGCATCTATAATTCTACGAAAATCTCCTGGTACACTTGATGTATTTGTGGACGATAAGTACAATTTCTGAGTTCGTAGTATCGTCTAGATTGGAACTGCCATTCAGTATCAAGTCAATGTTGATATGCGTGACATCAACAAGATTGGCTAGGGTATCAAGTAAGTCATTTCTGAATTGGTTATACAGTGGACAGTTGAAAAAGAAATGAGTATTGTCCTCACATGGATTGCCACATTTCGGACATACTGCTGAATCTGTCAAGAAGTGGTCAAATAAATGCTTATTTAGGTTACTTGAGTTATTTCTTAATTGACAGTGGATGATGTTATAATTCCTATTTCCTATATTATAGTGATATGGACTGTTAGTCCTATGTTCAATAGCCTTAAGTTTATGCTTAAATTGTTCAACAGATTGTGCATTTTTAGCGTCTAAAGGTAAAGCATTCCACAATTTAATTGTACTCGGTAGAAAGCTGTTATAATATGATGTTGTACGACAAAGAGGGAGACGTAAGTTTAATCCTGAAGTTCGAAGGTTATAATTATTGTTTACAGGTAAGTATGGCTGGATTAAATTATACATGTAATCCGGACTTATGCCATAAATTATTTTGTAAATAGTTACA
Organism: Cyrtodaria siliqua; assembly: GCA_037043455.1. Lineage (NCBI taxonomy): Eukaryota > Metazoa > Mollusca > Bivalvia > Adapedonta > Hiatellidae > Cyrtodaria > Cyrtodaria siliqua. The sequence goes on from JAWPHD010005132.1 coordinate 34,371, forward strand.
AGTTTATGATCTTTTCTTCTTTTTATTAATGTTTCTAAGTTCAATTCATTATATAAGTATGATCTAGAGGAATTGCACCTCAGGCCTGTTATTATTCGTGCTGCTTCAACTTGGACGCTCTCTAATAGATCAGATTCTCCCTGTGTACAGTTATCCCATACGGAATCGCCATATTCCAGTATGGGTCTTATAAAGGCGATATATATTTTCAATAGAGAATGTCTGTCAAGTTTGTACTTAAGCATTCTTAGAATGTTTAATCGTGCACATGCTTTTTCGTATATATTTTCTATATGATGCGACCAAGTTGCATTGGACTGAATTGTTAATCCAAGGTGGCAATGTAACTCCACGTCTTGTACTATATCATTATCAAAGTAGACTGGTGGGTGGTTATAGTTTCTTCTAGTGCAGACAAGGCTTTTGGTTTTTTGGGGGTTAAATGTAACAGCCCATTTTTTTGACCATTCAGATATTTTGCAAAGATCATTTGTAAGAGAGTTGGCACATTCTACTGGGTTTTTATCAACGACAACAAAAAGAGAAGTGTCATCAGCAAATAACCGTACATCATTCAATAAGTCATCTGTGATGTCATTTATATAAAGCAAAAATAGAAACGGACCTAAAACAGAGCCTTGCGGAACACCTGCATCTAAAGTACTGAAGCTTGAAGAGAATCCATCTAGGACTACTTTTTGCTGCCTATCAGAGAGATAGCTACGTATCCAGTTACATAATAAATCATTGATACCATATTTAGCTAATTTAAAAAGCAATCCAGCATGCCATACTTTGTCAAATGCTTTAGCAATATCGCAAAATATAAATCGTACATCTTTCCCAGTGTCGAGGTTGCTTATTATGTTATTATATATTTCTATGAGCTGATTTACTGTAGAGTCTCTAGGTTGAAAGCCTGCCTGGTATTTGCACAGAAGGTTATTCGTTTTGATATAGTTGAACAAGTGTTTAAATACGATTTTTTCCATCAATTTGCAAATAATACTGGTAATGGATATGGGCCTATAATTGCCCGGCATGTCAGGTTCTCCCTTGCCCTTAAAAATAGGAGTTACATTCGCCTGTTTCCATTGGTATGGTACTTTTCTAGTGGACAATGACAGATTAAAAAGTCGCGTCAATGGAGCAGCGATGCTATTTATAACTAATTTTAACACCTTTGGGCTAATCATATCTGGGCCTGGAGGTTTGGATAATTTCAAGATTTTCAATTGATCAATTACTTCCGTTTCATTTATAATAAAGTCATTCATTTTAATGTCAGTGCGATTATGAAAAGTAGGTAATTCCGGTTCATGTTCAATATGAGATGTTGCAGAAAAGAAAGCATTCAATGCGTTTGCTTTTACTACTGGATGTATTAAAATACGACCGTTATTTTTTATTGGAAAGTTTGGTTGAGTTACTTTGTTCAATTTAGAGATCGATTTTGCTATACGCCACCATTTACCCGGGGGGATTGATTTATCAGTTAACTGGGATGTAAGTTTAGTCTTGTATGATTCCTTAGATTCGCGGATTAAAGCAATTACCTCATTTCTAAGTTGCCTAAACATTGACCAATGTAATGGATTGTTTGAAGACTTAGCTTTCTTGTGCATTCTGTTTCGCTGTCGCATTTTAAAGCGTATATTATTGTTCATAAACGGTTTATCATTGGGACGTATAACAACAGTCTTTGTAGGTACATGACGTGTTACACAATCATTAAAAGTATTGCAAAAATTAGAGTATACTGCGTTTATATCATCACAGTTAAACACGTCATCTTCCCAGTTAGTATTCTGTATATCCGTATTAAGACCATTTATGTCAGTGGCATCATAATTTCTAATAACCCGTTTGTAGGCTAGTCTTTTAAATGTCTGAAAGCTAATTTCAACAGACACAGGAGAGTGTGTGCTGCATATTGGTGTATGTACATTCACGTGTTTAGTTAGCGATGTATTATTCGTAATAAATAGATCAATGCACGTTCCCGGCGTCACAGTAAAGTTGGTTGGCTCGTTAATAATATTTGTCATATTTAATCTTTGTAACAATAGTTTAAATCTGTTAGACGAATTTGATAAGACGTCGATATTAAAATCCCCTGTCACAAATACTGGGATATTATTATTCAATGATTGGGATATACTGTCATATAACAAATCCAATAGGTGTACCTGAGAGTTTGGCGGTCGATAGAACGCGCCAACTAAAAATTTACTGTTATCGTTACACATTACTTCCAGCCATAACAGTTCAAGATTATCATTCATAAGATCCCTCCTAACGGAACAGTGAAGGTTATCTTTAGCATAAATTAGTACACCACCGCCGTGCCGATTACGATCTCTACGAAATGGGTTTTGAAATCCGGTTAATTGTAATTGGTTATCCGCTATCGAGGCGTCGAGGTGGGACTCGGTGATACAAATAATATCATGAGATGCTAATTCATTTTCGACAATATCTAATTTTGGAAGTAGACTGCAGACATTATTGTGAACAATTGAAATATTTGACTTAATAATACCGTTACTCGCTCCAGGGCCAGGATTAGACTCAATACCTGCTAAGATAAGAAGTGTCACCTTAACAATTAGTTTAAATAAGTCATTGCCGTTTTTACAACTCATAAAATGGCAGTGAAGTGTTTGTATAATCCATTTAGTAATTGGTTTTAGACAGTTCCATATTCCCTTCATACAGTTTTTATATTCTAAGTTAGTCTTAGTCATATGTATCAAATGTAAAAGTAGAATTAAAAAAGTATGAAGGGTTTCTTAAGGCATAGTGAGAACACATATGTACCAGGATATGTTCAAAAATTAGTAAACAATTGCACAATGCTAGACGGGAAAGACAAAAAATACATGTACATAAAAACAAAACAAAGAAATTATCTTGAGATTTCATATTAAGAATTAAAATAGTTCCTATTTATCGAGAAAGGTATTGAGTCAAATTTGTGTATCACCATGATGAATCTAAAGCATGATTTTTACATGTAAGTAATGTTTAGAAGCGCTGCTACATGTAATGAATGACTGCCATAAGTATTGGACGCAATATGCGCTTCTACATGTAATGAATGACTGTCATAAGTATTGGACGCAATATGCGCTTCTACATGTAATGAATGACTGACATAGGTATTGGACGCAATATGCGCTTCTACATGTAATGAATGATTGTCATAAGTATTGGACGCAGTTAGCGCTTCTACATGTAATGAATGACTGCCATGAGTATTGGATGCAATATGCGCTTCTACATGTAATGAATAACTGCCATAAGTATTGGACGCAGTATGCGCTTCTACATGTTATGAATGACTGCCATGAGTATTGGACACAGTATGCGCTTCTACATGTAATAAATGACTGCCATAAGTATTGGACGCAATATGCGCTTCTACATGTAATGAATGACTGTCATAAGTATTGGACGCACTATGCGCTTCTACATGTAATGAATGACTGCCATACATATTGGACGCAATATGCGCTTGTACATGTAATGACTGACTGCCATAAGTATTAGACGCAATATGCGCTTCTACATGTAATGAATGACTGCCATAAGTATAGGACGCAGTATGCGCTTCTACATGTAATGAATGACTGCAGTAGGTATAAGACCTGTAATAAAATGATTACATGTAACAAACATTAAACAAGACATAAATGCAATGTAACAACGCTTCATGTCATGTAATACATATCAAATTTGTGTATCGCCATGATGATACTGTTTATATAACTAAAGCATGATTTTAACATGTAAGTAATGATTATATTCAGGATTTAGAAGCGCTGCTACATGTAATGAATGACTGCCATAAGTATTAGACGCAATATGCGCTTCTACATGTAATGCAGGATGCAGGGTAGTACTGTTATATGATTATAAATTATTAAAATATTATTAATATTACAATAGCACTGTTACCTGTTATTAAATGGTTACATGTAACAAACATTAATCAAGACATAAATGCAACATAGCAACGCTTCAAGTCATGTAATATATATCAGCAATAACACTGAGAAGGGAATACAAAGCAACATGAAATGAGTAATTGCAATAGTCATGATTACACTGAGATACAATGCGCACTGCTATTTGTAATAAGTGACTGTGGTAGGAATAGTAGCACTGTTACATGTTATACGGCTGTAATACAACAGTATAAGACATAGATGCAAAATAAATCCGTTACATGTAATACATAAGTGGAATAATACCTATACCTGAAATGTAGCACTATTACAGGTAATGAGTTATTGCAATAAGGTAAACAATTAATACAATATTAAAGATTTAGATGTCGTGTAGCAATGTAATAATACATGCATTACAGATACAGCAGACTTATATTTAGCGAGACAATCAGTTCAGTAAAAATAAGTGTCATGTACTAAATTTGAAAGGATGTGCACACTTGATGTTATCTTCAGAAACACACAGAAATATAAAAAAAAAAACGTATGACTATGTAAAACATTTGACCCCTGGGGCGGGGGCCAAATGTGACACAAGGGTCACCATTTATACCATCTTGGTAGAGGACCATAAGTCTATAGCAAACGCAAAACATTAAACCTCTGGATCTTGTAATTTCACAAAAAAATATTTTTTGAGTTTTCCCTATATAAGTCTATGTAAAACATGCAAATTCTTTATATACAAACTTTAGAAAAATTAAACAAAAGAAAAACTAATCTAAATAGGAAACGATAATAAACATGAAGCATAATATTTTTTTAAAAAAATACCTCCAGTGAGATTTGAACCCACGGCCTTAGCTTCCCAGTGTACAAGAAGTAATTTAAAGATTTTTCTATGGCGGTCATGTTGGATGTCGTGTTTACCTAATTTTAACAAATTTGTAAAACATTCACCCAAGGATCATCCATGTGAAATTTGGTCAAAATTGACCAAGCTCTTTCTGAGAAGACTCCTTTTTGAAGATTATCCCTATATAAGTCTATGTAAAACATGTGACCCCTGGGGCGGGGCCAAATGTGACCCCAGGATAACCATTTGAACAAGCTTGGTAGAGGACCATAAGCTTATAGTAAATGCAAAATAGTAAACATCTGGCTCTTGTAGTTTCTGAAGAATATTTTTTAAGTATTTAACTATACAAGTCTATGTAAAACATTAGACCCCTGGGGAGGGGCCATGTGACCCAAGGGTCAACATTTGTACAAACTTGGTAGAGGACAATAAGTCTATAGCAAACGCAAAACATTAAACCTCTGGCTCTTGTAATTTCAGAGAAGGAAAAAAAAATCAGTTTTCCCTATATAAGCCTATGTAAAACATGCAAAATCTTCAAATGAGCAAACTTGACAGACGATAGACGGTTAGCGATCATTAATAATAACAAAGAACAAGAGAACAAGCGGACCTGTGCATGCTCTACAAGCTAAAATTGCTCTTATATCAAGGGTTTTATCATTAAATTCCTTTCAATACCTTTTTACAAGTGAAAAACACAACAGCACCCTCAACTGAAATTTAAACCCACAACTCCATGCTAACAATTTAAAAGAAGATTTTTTTAGTTTTCCCTATATAAGTCTCTGTAAAACATTCAAAATCTTTATAAATCAATTTTAGAAAAATTAACAAAAGAAAAAACGCATCCAAAGCCCTAGCTTCCCAGCATACAAGAAGTAATTCAAAGATTTTTCTATGTGGCCATCTTGGATGTCACGTTAACTTATTTTAACAAATTTGAAAAACATTCATCAAAGGATCATCCATGTGAAGTTTGGTCAAAAGTGAGGGGCCAAATGTGACTCAAGGGTCACCATTTGTACAAACTTGGTAGAGAACCATAAGTATATAGCAAACGCAAAACATTAAACCTCTGGCTCTTGTAATTTCAGAGAAGGGATATTTTTTCAGTTTTCCCTATATAAGCCTATGTAAAACATGCAAAAACTGTATATACTGTACCACTTTAGAAAAATTAAACAAAAGAAAAACAGGAAACAATAATTAAAATGAAGAATAAAAAAAAAAAAAAAAAAAAAAAAATGGGATTTGAAACCACGGCCTTTAAATAGCTTCCCAGTATACAATAAGTAATTTAAAGATTTTTCTAAGGCGGCCATCTTGGATGTCGTGTTTACCTAATTTTAATAAATTTGAAAAACATTCACCTAAGGATCATCCATGTGAAGTTTGGTCAATATTGACCAAGCTGTTTCTTAGAGGAAGATTTTTGAAAATTTCCCTATGTAAGTCTATGTAAAACATGTGACCCCAGGATCACCATTTGAACAAACTTGGTAAAGGACCATAAACTTAAAGCAAATGCAAAATATTAAACCTCTGGCGCTTTCAGTTTCAGAGAAGATGATTTTTTAAGTTTTTCCCTATACAAGTCTATGTAAAACATGTGATCCCTGGGGCGGGGCCAAATGTGACCCCAGTGTCACCATTTGAACAAACTTGGTAAAGGACCATAAACTTATAGTAAATGCAAAATATTGAACCTCTGGCTCTTGTAGTTGCAGAGAAACTGTTTTTCCTATACAAGTCTATGTAAAATTGTGACCCCGGGGTGGGGCCAAATTTGACCCCAGGGTCACCATTTGAACAAACTTAGTAGAGGACCATAAGCTGATGCTACATGTAATACATGATAGCTCTGTGCCTTGTGGTTTCAGAGAAGAAGATTGTTTAAACTTTTTTCCTATATAAGTCTATGAAAAACATGCAAAATCTCAATATACAAATTTTGGACCCCCGGAGCTCGGGAATTTTTGACCCCAGGGACTTTATTTGAATGAACTCAAAAGTTTAGCCGTTGGCAATCATTTTAAAAGAAAAACTGTCGAAATATGTCTGGCGGTTCTTGAGAAGAAGATTTTTTAAGGTTTCGATTATATATGTTAATGGCGGCCATCTTGGAGGTCATGTTGACCTAATTTTAACAAATCTAAAAAGGATTTATCTAAGGATCATCCATGTGAAGTGTGGTCAAAACTGGCCAAGCAGTTTCTGAGAAGAAGTCGTTTGAAGCAAAAGTTAACGACGGACGGCAGACGACGGACGCCGGACAAAGAGTGATCCCAATAGATCACTTTGAGCCTTCGGCCCAGGTGATCTAAAAATGGTAAGCGTGATATTTATTCGCTGCCGGAACGGCAGCGACTCTTATATCGTTTTCATAATTGCTCATGGTAAGGTAGCAATGAACAGGTTCTTTGCGTTTTTCGCTTTGATAATGCAATTTTGTAATTACAGTTTACATGTGAACAATTGTATTTCTGTGCAGATGTGTAATTCTAGCATGTCGTGATATAAAGATGAATATGTAATCAATTTGAAGCGCATGTCAAGGATTTGACCAGAACGAAGCGAGGTCGTCTACCTTGATCCAAAATGTTTGGTAGGAAGAACAGATGGTAAAAATTGGGAAGAAAGTGTCTGGTTAGAAACAAAGGCATGTTTACGTCTTTGTGAGATTATTTTTTTTAAATACTGTTTTAGCACACGTGACTTGATCTGTTATTATGTTAAACTTTGTTCCCAGTTCCAACTCATTTATAATGATATTTTCTCTCGGCAGCTATTATACGCTTTCGTAAAACCTTGCTTGTGTTTATTACTTGTTCATTACTTGTTCCGTTGTTGACATCATCTCGGATTGAATTGATTGACACTGGTACATTCGGAGAATCGGCACCAACAGCGGTGAATATGTGCTTTATTTTGTTCCACAGTGATGTATACCTGCTTGGAATCGCGTTTTTCGAAGCATTTTGACTTGTCACAGAAAAAAGGTTTGATCGAATTGTTTTCGGTTTACGGTTTCGAGAATGACATACATCTGCGATTTCAACCAGCCCAGAATTGTGGATAATTCTCGGAACAGTTAGGTATCAATTGTTGAACAGTGTCAGAGCACAGACCTAATAACAATATATAGTATGTCTGTGAACAGAGAGAGTGTCACACCTTGTCTCTAACTACGTTACTCTGTGACATTTTTTAAGAAAAGCTTAAAATATGTTTGTTTTCAACAAATAACACGGGGAAATATTATTTTTTAGTTCCCAACACCGATACAGCAACCTTTGCGTACCTAGGGTGTTTTGGGTATACGCATGGGGGAGGTGGTGTGAGGGGGTGTCCACCTCCCGCTAATGGGGGTCCGGGGGTCCTCCCCCCGTGAAAAGTTTTGAAAAATTAACCCCAAAATAAGTAGTTTGGAGCCTCTGAATTATGCGCACGGCCCCTGGCTACATTTCATTTTAATACGCCACACCCGCAAAATTTTAACATAACCTTTAACCTCGCCAAGAAGACAGACACTGTTCAATCTTGGCGACTCTCAGGACTTTCAGTCCTTTGATTATATATCTGTTATTATTGTTTTTAGCTCTACTGGCCAAGGGCCAGCAGAGCTTATGGGATGGTGTGTTGTCCGTCTTCCGTCGTCCGTCGTCCGTTAACTTTTCTTATGTACACTCTAGAGGCCACATTTCGGATGCAATCATCATGAAACTTTGTCAGAATGTTTGTCTCAATGAAATATTGGTCAAGTTCAAAAATGGGTCATGTGGGGTCAAAAACTAGGTCACTAGGTCAAATACTTGAAAAAACTTGTGTACACTCTAGAGGTCATATTTGTTACCCAATCTTGATGAAACTTTGTCAAATTGTTTATCTTAATTATACCTTGATCAAGTTCGGAAATGGGTCACATGAAGTTAAAAACTAGGTCACTAGGGCAAATATTGGAAAAACCTTGTGTACACTCTAGAGGCCAAATTTTTGACCCGAGCTTGATGCAACTTTGTCAGAATGTTTGTCTTAATTATATATTGGTCAAGTTTGAAAATGGGTCACATGGGGTTAAAAACTAGGTCACTAGGTCAAATACTTGAAAAACCTTGTGTACACTCTAGAAGCCGTATTTCTGACCCAATCTTGATGAAACTTTGTCAAAATGATTGTCTTAATTATATCTTGGTCAAGTTCAAAAATGGGTTACATGGTGCTAAAAACTAGGTCACTAGGTCAAACTTTGGAAAAACCGTGTGTAAACTCTAGAGGCCATATTTTTGACCCGATCTTGATGCAATTTTGTCAGAATAGTTGTCTCAATTATAGCTTGCTAAAGTTCGAAAATGGGTCACACAGGGTCAAAAACTAGGTCACTAGGTCAAATACTTGAAAAACCTTGTGTACACTCTAGAGGCCATATTTCTGACCCGATCTTGATGAAACTTTGTCGAAATGTTGTCTTAATTATATTTTGGTCAAGTTCGAAAATGGGTCCCATGGGGTCAAAAACTAGGTCACTAGGTCAAAAACTTGAAAAGCCATATTTTTTTTCATTCGATCTTTACCAAACTTTACCAGATTGTTAATGTCAATAACAGCTCGGTAAAGTTGTTGTTTTTTTAAGTTTTTTTTTATTATCTCTACTGGCCAAGTTCGAAAACCAGCCAAATCGGACCAGTAACGGCGGAGTTATGGCTCTTGATTTAGTTAAAAATGCTATATTCTGCCTCTTTAAGACGATAGTCACTCGCTTCATTGATGTTATAAGAGCCATATTAGCAAGTAGAGCTTCCACAGGCCCTCTTGGGCCTCTTGTTGTTACGTGAATTTGCTATCATTTTGTTAATGAAATATTAAATTTACAGATGTTTTAAAAACTTAAGCTACTTTTGTAAATTTTGATATTGTGGGTTGGTCCTAAAAAAATGTTTAAATTGATAGTTCACGTTTTTAGTGAATGTATCTTAGGTGTTAATGTCATAGTAAACGAAATTTCAGAAATCTAGATTGAAAACATTTTGAATATTTGCAGTAATACACGTAAGTTAGGTAGACTTTTGGAGATATGTGATAAATAGAATCTCACATTCTTGCTCATTTAATACGAAATGTAATGGACTCTTTGGGTAAAATTGATATGATGATTAATAAATTTAATATGCAACATTCACGAAAAATCCTCTATGTATAGATAAGTTGCTTTTTGCGGAACATAAAATCTTACCAAAACCATTGATATTTTCGACTTGAATCTTCTTTTTACGCAATGTTTCCCAAAACGCAAGGAATAATGACTTACTGTTATCCCGCCCTCAGTGTTTCCCAAAGCGTAAGGAATAATGACTTATTGTTATCCCGCCCGTCCGTGCGTCCGTAAGTCCGTGTTTATTTGACACCATCTCCTTCTACACCGTTACAGATGCGAATGTGAACCTTTGGTATATGATTGGAATGTGTAGCTGTGCGAGGGGTATTAAAATTATCGTATGAGGTGGAGTGGTTTTACATAAAAAGTACAATTACTCATACATGCTTAACTGTAGGAGTGTGAACATAACATTTGTATGTATTCTTGTTACCTCAAGGGTCAGTATATATGTCGGGTTTTCGCCTGGGTCCTGTGTCATGCCCGGGGGGGGGGGGGGGGGGGGGGGGGGGGGACGGGGTCAAAAATCATATTTTTTCCGGATAGGGTCATGTTGCATATCAAACTGAATGCCATTGTCAGAGGACGGAAATGCGCGAATGATATTTTGGGTGGTGGGGATGAGTCAAAATGTATAACTTCGTCTATATCTGATAATTGTTTGAGTGGGTTTATATATAAAATACAAATAACTACTACATATTTGACTGTCAGAGTCTGAAACTGTATATGTGTTATCGTTGCCTCAAGTGTCAATACATATGTTACGAGCTTTTGTGTAGACTCCCTTGTTAATGCCCTGGGGGTCTGGAATGGATATACAACGTGGAGTGCGTGGTCCAGTGATATATCGAGAGGTCATGGGTTCGATCCTCGCCGCAGCAACGTTATTTATCCTTTATCCTTAGCAAGATAAGTTATCCACATTGCTTAGTAATGGTTCTACCCAATAAGCCATCGGGAGTGATTAATCTATGTTGCAAGAACTTGTTTCGCAATCGATGTAAGATAAATATGTTTAAACTATATACAACAGGACTTAGCTTGGAAAAAAAAGATTTTGACTCATGATACAGTGAACTGTCCAATATTAATTTGTTGCTGTACTCATCAATTTTGTGTTGTAAACGCTCCTTCATGTGTGAAAGGCTTCTCTCCAATACAAGTTTTCAACACAACATTGACTTGTACAATACAATTCCTTATTGGATAGTTCACTGTATAATAATCATATAATAACATGATCGTATAAATAGAGAATATTATGTCATGCCTTTTACTATCATGTTTATTAGGCGAGGCTTAGAAAACGAAGAATGACGAGGCTCTGCCGAGCCATTCTACGTTTTCGTACCGAGCCTAATAAACTTGATAGTAAAAGGCACTGACATAATATTCTATTTATCATGTAGATTATCCATATTTTCTGTATGAATTACTATTATAACCTATTTCTCAGAATGGTACGCTTATCGAGGACGTCGCCATGTTGTTATTTTTTGTTTGTTTTATGACGTCAGGCAAATTTAAGTGCATGACGTCAGATAATGTTACGTACAATAAACGCCGAGGGATTCCGCATTGATTTGCTTTATTGGTCAGTGCCTAATTAAAGCAAACTTTAATAGGTCACCCCTTTATTAGCAGAAAAGTGCGTATATGCATGATAAACAAGAATCTCTGCTATATGGCAAGTAGAGCAAATAACAAATCATACATAACACATCCAAATAATTGTATTATTTATTTATTAGTGTATATATTTTGATATACAATGTATCTTGAAGTTAAGGAGAAAATGAGCGAACGTCGTCAACAAAGTATTATTTTTTATTAAAATAGAACGATAGTATTATATGCTTTATATGCTTTGTTTTAAAACGATCAAAAAACAACATTGCATAATGTTTATTTCCAATTTCTATCTGCGTATATGTTATGTGGAACTCATGCGTATCGTCTCTTTATATCCTTTAATCTTCCTGTTTATCTTTCACCTCATCTTCCAGTTCTTTTCTATCACCATTTGCCAAGATTTTCAACAGATCTCTCTTCTCCCTGGTATCTGCAGCTCTCAGTCGTGCAACTGCACAAGCTAATCTACCCCTACTACAACCGTCCCCGTCGTCCTGAGCATCAACGTCCAATATACATGTAAATACCAGCACTGTAACTAGCGTAATAGCTAAAATGGTATTCGACCTCATTCTGAAATCGAAATGATAAAATGTTACGTTATTTAGTGATTTATGGTGGTATCTGCCATATACGGAAACACACTTACTATAATCCGATAAAAGTTATTTTGACTGTTATGTCATTTTGTATTGATTATTGTTATAATTTTGTTTTTAATTCGACATAAAAGAATTCTAATATATCTCGATATTTTGATGAAAATAAGCCGTGCAACTGTAACCTCATAGTACGTTTCCGTATAGGAGCTGCTTTTTGTCGATTTTTGAGAATCATTTTTTTATAAATTGGCATAAGTATTGTTTTATTAAAAAAAGAAATGACGAACGTACAAACATACAGACGGACAATTATGACACTGTATGAATATACATTCGCACAAATTAGTGCAAACACTGACACAATATAGGTCCGTGTCTACTAAATAAAAGCAGACTGTGATTTGTCAAAAAAAGGTCAACTTGAGAATTCAAACATAAATATGTTTTCTGCAAAATGAAACACTTACATATTTTTGTAGTTATTTGTTAAAAGTATGACTGAAAAATGAAAGTAGGTACACGTTGACATTTGGCGGGAAAGAAACTGCTAAACTGGGGGTGAGTCACTTCGGAGTCAGAAACGACTAACTTTTCATTGGATTCGCTATGAGAAAAAGATCTTCATTAAATGTCACTTAGTTAAAACTTATTTATTTTACATCGATGTAACGGAAGCTCTATGAACTTATTTGAATCACTCTCGATGTCTTCCTGGGTAGAACCAGTACTAAGCAATGCAGATAAAGTGTCTTGCTCAGGGACACAACGAATATGACAATGACGGGAATCGAACCCACGACTTTTGGATCATGGGTCCAACGCTCTACCACTAGACCACCGCGCTCCACGCTTCACTTGATTGTAATTTCAGGAAAGGGGTGCCATATGTAGGAAATCCAGGTAGCCCTAAAGGCTATAATGGAGGTATAGGGGGAAATCAATGGTTGTCTGTGACATAGCCAGAACGGTGTATGACATTTTATCAACGTCTCGGGATGGTCTAACGTTGTATAAAATAAATACTGAAAAGGGATTCCTTGGAAGCGTCAAAACAAATAAGTGAGAACAGTAGCAGTCTCGGTTTTACTGCGTCTATAAAGGGATGGGGCGATTTGTTACAGCACTTAAAAACGCTTGTGTGAATGCCAACAAATACGGGAAAAGGAAAAGGATGAATTGTTTCTATATTATAAATGTTTGCTTGATATAATAAAACATATTCATTTAAGAAATGAAAAAGATATCTATTGGAAGTAATCAGCATAACAAGAGAGAAAAGTAGCAGAGTTTGTTTTATTGGATCTATTCATGATATAATATAGTACCCCATGCCCCATAGCACCGGCTGAAACGGTATTCTTCTCTAGCTTTCTATGTAGACGACTTAAAGTCAAAATTATGTCAATTGTTAATTAAATTATCAAAATAAAATTAACTAAAAGTCGAGATAATTTGTGTCGGCTTATAATAAGTGTGTACGGAAGCGTTAAAGGGTCGTCAGTGTGTGGTCTATATGGCAGTTACATGCCACCATACACTTATGATTACATTAATCTAAAAGGCATTGCAGTATATGTCGACTTAAAGCTTTTTCTGTAGTTTTTCATGCGCAGAATTTTGGGCGACTTCTCTTCTAAAACTATTGGATGGATTTTTCCTAAAAATTTACAGGAATGTTGCTCTTGATGTCTATTTGTATTTATTGTCTTTATTTATATAAATGCCTATTATTTTAAAAATACATAAAATAGGGAAAATATAACATTTTGTAAAAATTAAAAAAAAAGAAAAAAAAAAGCATAATGGTAGGATTCCAAAAAAACAATATTAAATCTCAATATGCATGGTGACCTATAATTTTAATTGCATATATTGTCTTACTATAAGTTCAAATAAGTGCCTAGCAAGTTTGAACAAATTCTTTTGTTAGGAACATAACAAAAAAGGAAAATATACCATTTCTATATAATTTCATACAAAGCTTGGCCTTTTAGCATAGGGGTATGGTTTCAAAAAAAAATTCTAAACAGGCATGGGGACCTAACATTTTTATTGCAAATTTTGCTTTTATATGTGTTAAACTATGTGCTTAAAAAGTTTAAACAAATTCTATTATTGGTAACATACAAAACAAAAAGGAAATTGCATCATTATGGGCTAATTTGTTCATAAATTGTGAGTAATGGTCTCAATAGATTTTGTAAAAAACGGATAGGTTTTACATAAAGATGAGCTTCAAATGTTATTATAATTAAATGTTCTTTACTTTAATACAATTTTAGCAGAATTTTGACCAATTAATAAATGATTAGAGTTCAAAAATGTCTTATTTAGCTATTTCGTGGATTTGTTCAACTTTTTGGACAGATTGACATTACAAATTATTTTTTACATTTTTAACAATTATGGTGACCTAGCATTATTTTTGCATTTTCTGTCTGTACAGAAAGTTCAAAGAAAATCTGTTATACCAAAAAAAACTATAGAAAATGTCTTTGTGTTTCCGCATATGGCAGCTATATGCCACCCCGCCATACTATATGGATTGTTACCAACCGAACACAAGGTTGTTATAACTAGCATAAAGATTTTTTCACATTGAAATGTACAATGAAGGTTGATTTTTTTAATTGTTTTCAAACATTATTTTAATCTGGTGATTAACTCTGACAAAAACAAATCGTTTGTAGTTATTAGTTGATTTTCTCCCATTTATGGTGCACTTATTTCATAATTGCATTTACAATTTAATAAAGAAACCAAAAAAAAATGCCATACCTTGTTTTGTATATACCAGATGTACCTCTATAGATGGATAGCTCTGTAATTCTTGTCCAAGTGATCACTCGACTTGTAACTGCATACTTTTATATCTTTAGTTCAACTAAATCTTACATCCAATGAACATCGAGAGATTTTCAAGTGATTTCATTAAAACGTTCAATGTGTTCCACTTCCAAATATGAAGAAACTAAACTCCGCCTAATAATCAGTGTACAAAGTGGCATGACCGCGGCCGTAAATATTTAGCTTGAAAAGCTGTCGATTAAGACGGTGCTACCAGACAGTGGGCGGGTTCAATTACTGTGCAGATAAAACGAAGCCGCAAAAAAATGTGCCGTTTGACCTGGTCGCCGGTTATCACTTATTTGTATGTACTCCTTTAACGTTACCTATAATTAACTGAACTTTCAACAGCGAAGTAAAGCTTATGAAACGTATCCCATCTTTTTAAAATGTATCTATAAAGTCTGGTGAAATTATGTCTAAAATTTAAAGAAAAAAAAAATGGTCTAAATAGCATAAATAGTATTAAAAAAAAACTAATAAAAAAACACATAAATAGTCGGTATATATATCTACATGCAGAGCTTCAGAAGGTTTTCATGCGTAATATATGTATCATCTAAATAATTGATATGTTGTTTTATTATATACCTATCATTAATATATACATACTACCTTCATTTTCTTACAATGGAATACAAAAACCCGTATCACACTACAGGTTATCAGTATGCTACTAAAAATAGATTTTGGAAAATGTCAGATTGGAATGTTGGGGATTGCCCAGCTAGTAATACATTAAGAACAATGGATGTTTTAACATACTGTTTGTTTGTGCGTTTGTGTTTATTGTGGGTTAATTAATTAATTTAAGATTATGTCAGTTGATAAATTCACCAGAATTTGATGTTTCATGAACACAGGTGTAGTTCTTGCAATGTAATGTACATGTTTTCATGTCTTTCCTGTTGGTGGTTTTCAGTTAATTTGACTTTATATAATTTTGTTTTAATTTGTTGTTTTTGATACATGTGTTCTATTTTAATGATATGTAAAGAGGTATATAATAAAAGGATCATTACTATAGTAACTTGTTCTAACGCTTGTATCACCTCTCGTAGGTAGATCACACTCGAGGACAAACTTCCAGAACAAGTTACTATAGTAATAATCCTTTTATATTTAGAATTGTATCATTACAGGGACAGACGGCAATCATGATCTTCAACATCGTGCGATCGCGTATCGACCTTTTACAAGTCGATGGACCATCGTATCATCGCCATCGTACCATCGCGTCATCGTACCATCGCCATCGTACCATCGCGCATCGACTTGTAAAGGTCGATACGCGATGGTACGATGGCCCTAAAGAAACACGTAGGTTCTACCCAGGAAAAGTGGGTGGTCTGCCTCCACCACAAACATCGACCGTCATATATAACCTTACACTTGCATTAAAATTCAATGAACGCTTAATCCAGCTTCCATCTAATAGTTTTTTAAAATAAGTGTATAGTGTTGATAAGGCCGTATTCAATGAAGGTCACAGAGCATGGTATTCTTTTGTTAATAATTCTTTCAATAAATATACAGATGCTCCAAAACCATTGGATGCTAAACAAATTCCACAAACAATCTCACAAAAGTATACTGCAGATATCACTGCGGAAATTAATTATTTTAAAATGCAAATTGTACGGCAATAAAGTATATATTAATACAACAACCAGTTTGGAAAGACATGCCCAACTAACATTCAGGTACAATATATACTCCTCAAAATAATTTAAGGACCATGTTTAGATTTGGGCCATTTTTTAAAATGCTGTAATTGAACAATTTACTGTCATTTTCCAACTTTTAAGTTAAGTTGTATTCTTTTACAATTGTTACACGCATGAATTAACTTTTTTTATGAATATGAAATCCATAATATTAAAGAATAATTAATTATTACTGTTCTATTTTGTGGTCCTTAAATTATTTTGAGGAGTATAGTAACGCCCTGTGAAGTAAGGGAAGTAATTATGAGAAATACATAGTACAGTGAACATATGCATGTTCTCTCCCTTTGAACAGTCGATTTTGAAGGGATTAATTATGAGCAATACATATTACAGTGAACTATGCTAGTTGTCTCCTTTAAGCTACGTAATTTTGGCCAAAGGTAACATGAATCATAGTTCGTTTTTAGCTCTACTGGCCAAGGGCCAGCAGAGCTTATGGGATGGCGAGTTGTCCGTCGTCCGTCCGTCGTCCGTCGTTAACTTTTGTCTTGTGTCCACTCTAGGGCCTTCATTTTTCATCCGATCTTTACCAAACTTTAACAGGTTGTTAATATTAATGAAAGCTCGGACAAGTTTGAAAACTAGCCTGATCGGAATAATTTCACCGGAATTATGGCCTTTGGTTTGATGAAAAATGCCATATAAAGCTTTGTGAACACTCTAGCACCTTCATTTATTATTTGATCTTTACCAAACTTGCACAGATTGTTAATATCAATAAAAGCTCAGAAAAGTTCGAGAAACAGCAAAATCGGATCAGTCACACCGGAGTTATGACCCTTGTTTTTTCTGAAAATTGCTATGTTCTGCCTTGTGAACGCTCCAGCACCTTCATTTATTATTTGATCGTTACCAAACTTGCACAGATTGTTAATACCAATTATAGCTTAGACAAGTTCGAAAATCAGCTGAATTGGGTCAGTAACACCAGAGTTATGGCCCTTGTTTTTTCTGAAAAATGCCATTTTTGCCTTGTGAACACTCTAGCACCTTCATTTATTATTTGATCTTTACCAAACTTGCACATATTGTTAATATCAATAAAAGCTCAAACTAGTTTGAAAACCAGATAAATCGGATTAGTAACACCGGAGTTATGGCCCTTGTTTTGTCTGAAAAATGCTATTTTCTGCCTTGTGAACACTCTAGGGCCTTAAATATTAATCGGATCTTTACTTAACTTTGCCAGTGTTTTTATATCAATGAAAGCTCGAACAAGTTCGAAAACCGGCAAGATCGAAATAATTTCAACGGAGTTATGGCCCTTGTTTTGCTGAAAAATGCCATATTAAGCATTGTGAACATTCTAGCACCTTCATTTGTTATTTGATCTGTACCAAACTTGAACAAATTGTTAATATAAATAAAAGCTTGGACAAGTTCGAAAACCAGCTAGATCGGACCATCAACAACGGAGTTATTGCCCTTAATTTAGTTAAAATGCTATATTTTGCCTCGTTAAGACTTTATTTTTTATCCGATCTTTACCAAACGTAATCAGATTGTTAATGTTAATAAAAGCTCGGTCAAGTTCGAAAACCAGACAGATCGGACCAGTAACAGCGGAGTTGTGGCCCTTGATTTAGTTAAAAAGGCTATATTTTGCATCGATAAGACGATAGGGGCTTCATTGTTCATCCGATCTTTACCAATCTGTATCAGATTGTTAATGTCGTTGAAAGCTCAAAAAGTTTGAAAAACAGCCATATCGAAACAGTAACAGTGGAGTTATGGCCCTTGATTTAGTTAAAAATGCTATATTTTGTCTCGTTAAGACGATAGGGGCTTCATTGTTCATCCGATCTTTACCAAACTTGATCAGATTGTTAATATCAATGAAAGCTTGGACAAGTTCGAAAACCAGCCATATCGGAATAGTAACATAGGAGTTATGGCCCTTGATTTAGTTAAAAATGATATATTTTGCTTCGTTAAGACGATAGGGCCTTCATTTTTCATCCGATCTTTACCAATCTTTATCAGATTGTTAATGTCTATAAAAGCTTGGTCAAGTTCGAAAACAAGCCAGTTCGGACCAGTAACAGTGGAGTAATGGCCCTTGGTTTTGTTAAAAATGCTATAATTTGCCTCGTCATACGATAGTGCCTTCATTTTGCATCTTATCTTTGCCAAACTTTACCAAATTGTATGACTGTCTTTTTCATATTATTATCTTTTTTTTTATTATTATTTTTTTTCTTTTTTTTCTTTTTCAATTATTTTTTTTTTTTTTTTTTTCATTATTTGTTTTTTTTAAATTATAACTTTTTTTTTCATTTTTTTTTTTTTTTTAGTTTTATGTTGGACCAGTCGGACCAGTAACAGAGGAGTTATGGCTCTTGATTTATTTAAAAATGCTATATTTTGCCTCGTTAATACGGTATGGCCTTCATTTTTCATATGATCTTTACCAAACTTTACCAGATTCTTTAGTTATGGCCCTTGATTTAGTTAAAAAGCTATTTTTTGCCCAAAACTTTCAAAAAAACGTAAATGGCAGTCACTCGCTTCATTGATGTTATAAGAGCCATGTTAGCCAGTAGAGCGTCCACAGGCCCTCTTGGGCCTCTTGTTTAATATACCCATAGTACAATGTATATATTACTATGTCCATAGTACAGTGTATATATTACTATACCCATAGTACAGTGTATATATTACTATACCCATAGCACACTGTATATATTAATATACCCATAGTACAGTGTATATATTACGATACCCATAGCACAGTGAATATATTAATATACCCATAGTACAGTGTTAATATTATTATACCCATAGTACAGTGTCTATATTAATATACCCATAGTACAATGTATATATACATATACCCATAGTACAGTATCTATATTACTATACCCATAGTACAGAGTATATATTAATATACCCATAGGGTATAGTAAAGAGTATATATTAATATACCCATAGCACAGTGTATATATACATGCATGCATAGTACAGTGTATATATAAATATACCCGTAGTACAGTGTATATATTAATATACCCATAGTACAGTGTCTATATTACTATAACCATAGTACAGTGTATATATTACTATACCCATAGTACAGTGTCAATATTACTATACCCATAGTACAGTGTCAATATTACTATAACCATAGTACAGTGTATATATTACTATACCCATAGTACAGTGTCAATATTACTATACCCATAGTACAGTGTCTATATTACTATACCCATTGTACAGTGTACATATTACTATACCCATAGTACAGTGTCAATATTACTTTACCCATAGTACAGTGTCTATATTACTATACCCATTGTACAGTGTACATATTACTATACCCATAGTACAGTGTCAATATTACTATACCCATAGTACAGTGTCTATATTACTATACCCATAGTACAGTGTCAATATTACTATAACCATAGTACAGTGTATATATTACTATACCCATAGTACAGTGTCAATATTACTATACCCATAGTACAGTGTCTATATTACTATACCCATTGTACAGTGTACATATTACTATACCCATAGTACAGTGTCAATATTACTATACCCATAGTACAGTGTCTATATTACTATACCCATAGTACAGTGTCAATATTACTATAACCATAGTACAGTGTATATATTACTATACCCATAGTACAGTGTCAATATTACTATACCCATAGTACAGTGCATATATTAATATACCCATAGTACAGCGTATATATTAATATACCCATAGTACAGTGTATATATTACTATACCCATAGTACAGTGTCAATATTACTATACCCATAGTACAGTGTATATATTACTATACCCATAGTACAGTGTCAATATTACTATACCCATAGTACAGTGTGTATATATTACTATACCCATAGTACAGTGTCCATATTACTATATCCATAGTACTGTATATATTACTATACCCGTAGTACAGTGTGTATATATTACTATACCCATAGTACAGTGTCAATATTACTATACCCATAGTACAGAGTGTATATATTACTATACCCATAGTACAGTGTGTATATATTACTATATTATATATTCTGTGATGAATTATAGAAATTTCCCAGTTTGAGAAAATTTATAACATATCCCTTCCTCTACTGTGCTATCTCGCCTAGTGCGCAAGATAGCACTGTAGCCAAATTTTATGAACTAAACGATAGACGTCACGATATTACGTCACGAATTGACGTCATGATATTACTCCACGCTGTCGCCAAAGGAGTGACAGAAGAAGGAATACTTGTGTCAAAAGACGATTGGAAAGAAATTCATCACAGAATATCTATTATATAATTTAATTAACATTTTTGTCGTGATACGGAAAATAATTCACTCGTGAAAAATATTCTTGCGATATAGAAACTCGTGCAAAGACGCACTCGTTTCTATATCGCAAGAATCTTTCTCACTCGAGAATTCAACAATGTTAATTAAACTCTATATACCCGTAGTACGGTGTATATATTAATATACCCATAGCACAGTGTACATATTATTATTATACCCATAGTACAGTGTATATATTAATATACCCATAGTATAGTGTATATATATTACTATATCCATAGTACAGTGTCTATATTACTATACCCATAGTACAGTGTACATATTAATATACCCATAGTACAGTTTCTATATTACTATACCCATTGTACAGTGTACATATTAATATACCCATAGTACAGTTTCTATATTACTATACCCATTGTACAGTGTCTATATTACTATACCCATAGCACAGTGTATATATTACTATACCTATAGCACAGTGTATATATATTACTATACCCATAGCACAGTGTACATATTACTATACCCATAGTACAGTGTCTATATTACTATACCTATAGCACAGTGTATATATATTACTATACCCATAGCACAGTGTACATATTACTATACCAATAGTACAATGTATATATTAATATACCCATAGTACAGTGTATATATATTACTATACCCATAGTACAGTGTCTATATTACTATACCCATAGTACAGTGTACATATTACTATACCCATAGTACAGTGTATATATATTAATATACCCATAGTACAGTGTATATATATTACTATACCCATAGTACAGTGTCTATTTTACTATACCCATAGTACAGTGTCTATATTACTATACCCATAGTACAGTGTACATATTACTATACCCATAGTACAGTGTATATATTACTATACCCATAGTACAGTGTCTATATTACTATACCCATAGTACAGTGTACATATTACTATACCCATAGTACAGTGTATATATTACTATACCCATAGTACAGTGGCTATATTACTATACCCATAGTACAGTGTCTATATTACTATACCCATAGTACAGTGTCTATATTACTATACCCATAGTACAGTGTACATATTACTATACCCATAGTACAGTGTATATTTTACTATACCCATAGTACAGTGTCTATATTACTATACCCATAGTACAGTGTACATATTACTATACCCATAGTACAGTGTATATATATTACTATACCCATAGTACAGTGTATATATATTACTATACCCATAGTACAGTGTCTATTTTACTATACCCATTGTACAGTGTCTATATTACTATACCCATAGTACAGTGTCTATATTACTATACCCATAGTACAGTGTATATATTACTATACCCATAGTACAGTGTATATATTACTATACCCATAGTACAGTGTATATATATTACTATACCCATAGTACAGTGTATATATATTACTATACCCATAGTACAGTGTCTATTTTACTATACCCATTGTACAGTGTCTATATTACTATACCTATAGCACAGTGTCTATATTACTATACCCATAGTACAGTGTCTATATTACTATACCCATAGTACAGTGTCTATTTTACTAAACCCATAGTACAGTGTATATATTACTATACCCATAGTACAGTGTACATATTACTATACCCATAGTACAGTGTCTATTTTACTATACCCATAGTACGGTGTCTATATTACTATACCCATAGTACGGTGTCTATATTACTATACCCATAGTACAGTGTATATATTACTATACCCATTGTACAGTGTACATATTAATATACCCATAGTACAGTGTCTATATTACTATACCCATAGTACAGTGTATATATTACTATACCCATAGTGCAGTGTCTATATTACTATACGCATAGTACAGTGTCTATATTACTATACCTATAGTACAGTGTCTATATTACTATACCCATAGCACAGTGTATATATTACTATACCTATAGTACAGTGTCTATATTACTATACCTATAGTACAGTGTCTATATTACTATACCTATAGTACAGTGTCTATATGACTATACCTATAGTACAGTGTCTATATTACTATACCTATAGTACAGTGTCTATATTACTATACCCATAGTACAGTGTCTATATTACTATACCTATAGTACAGTGTCTATATTACTATACCCATAGCACAGTGTCTATATTACTATACCCATAGTACAGTGTCTATATTACTATACCCATAGCACAGTGTCTATATTACTATACCCATAGTACAGTGTCTATATTACTATACCCATAGTACAGTGTATATATTACTATACCCATAGCACAGTGTCTATATTACTATACCCATAGTACAGTGTCTATATTACTATACCCATAGCACAGTGTCTATATTACTATACCCATAGTACAGTGTCTATATTACTATACCCATAGCACAGTGTCTATATTACTATACCCATAGCACAGTGTCTATATTACTATACCCATAGTACAGTGTATATATTACTATACCCATAGCACAGTGTCTATATTACTATACCCATAGTACAGTGTCTATATTACTATACCCATAGTACAGTGTCTATATTACTATACCCATAGCACAGTGTCTATATTACTATACCCATAGTACAGTGTCTATATTACTATACCCATAGCACAGTGTCTATATTACTATACCCATAGTACAGTGTCTATATTACTATACCCATAGTACAGTGTATATATTACTATACCCATAGTACAGTGTCTATATTACTATACCCATAGTACAGTGTCTATATTACTATACCCATAGTACAGTGTCTATATTACTATACCCATAGCACAGTGTCTATATTACTATACCCATAGTACAGTGTATATATTACTATACCCATAGCACAGTGTCTATATTACTATACCCATAGTATAGTGTATATATTACTATACCCATAGTATAGTGTCTATATTACTATACCTATAGTACAGTGTCTATTTTACTATACCCATAGTACAGTGTCTATATTACTATACCCAAAGTACAGTGTCTATTTTACTATACCCATAGTACAGTGTCTATATTACTATACCCATAGTACAGTGTCTATATTACTATACCCATAGTGCAGTGTCTATATTACTATACCCATAGTACAGTGTATATATTAATATACCCATAGTACAGTGCCCATATTACTATACCCATAGTACAGTGTCTATTTTACTATACCCATAGCACAGTGTCTATATTACTATACCCATAGTACAGTGTCTATTTTACTATACCCATAGTACAGTGTATATATTAATATACCCATAGTACAGTGTCCATATTACTATACCCATAGTACAGTGTCTATTTTACTATACCCATAGTATAGTGTATATATTAATATACCCATAGTACAGTGTCTATATTACTATACCCATAGTATAGTGTATATATTAATATACCCATAGTACAGTGTCTATATTACTATACCCATAGTACAGTGTATATATTACTATACCCATAGTGCAGTGTCTATATTACTATACCCATAGTACAGTGTCTATATTACTATACCCATAGTACAGTGTATATATAACTATACACAGAGTACAGTGTATATATTACTATACCCATAGTACAGTGTATATATAACTATACACAGAGTACAGTGTATATATTACTTTACCCATAGTATAGTGTATATATTACTATACCCATAGTATAGTGTATATATTAATATACCCATAGTACAGTGTATATATTAATATACCCATAGTATAGTGTATATATTACTATACCCATAGTATAGTGTATATATTACTATACCCATAGTACAGTGTATATATTATTATATATTAAAATACCCACAGTACAGTGTCTATATTACTATACCCATAGTACAGTGTATATATAACTATACCCATAGTATAGTGTATATATTAATATACCCATAGTACAGTGTATATATTAATATACCCATAGTATAGTGTATATATTAATATACCCATAGTACAGTATCTATATTACTATACCCATAGTACAGTGTCTATATTACTATACCCATAGTACAGTGTATATATTAATATACCCATAGTATAGTGTATATATTAATATACCCATAGTATAGTGTATATATATTACTATATCCATAGTACAGTGTCTATATTACTATACCCATAGTATAGTGTATATATTAATATACCCATAGTATAGTGTATATATATTACTATATCCATAGTACAGTGTCTATATTACTATACCCATAGTACAGTGTCTATATTAATATACCCATAGTACAGTGTCTATTTTACTATACCCATAGTATAGTGTATATATTAATATACCCATAGTACAGTGTATATATTAATATACCCATAGTATAGTGTATATATTACTATACCCACAGTACAGTGTCTATATTACTATACCCATAGCACAGTGTATATATTACTATACCCATAGTACAGTGTCTATATTACTATACCCATAGCACAGTGTATATATTACTATACCCATAGTACAGTGTCTATATTACTATACCCATAGTACAGTGTATATATTACTATACCCATAGTACAGTGTCTATATTACTATACCCATAGTACAGTGTCTATATTACTATACCCATAGTACAGTGTATATATTACTATACCCATAGTACAGTGTCTATTTTACTATACCCATAGTACAGTGTATATATTACTATACCCATAGTATAGTGTATATATTAATATACCCATAGTACAGTGTATATATTATTATATATTAAAATACCCACAGTACAGTGTCTATATTACTATACCCATAGTACAGTGTATATATAACTATACACAGAGTACAGTGTATATATTACTATACCCATAGTACAGTGTATATATAACTATACACAGAGTACAGTGTATATATTACTATACCCATAGTACAGTGTCTATATTACTATACCCATAGTACAGTGTATATATAACTATACACAGAGTACAGTGTATATATTACTATACCCATAGTACAGTGTCTATATGACTATACCCACAGTACAGTGTATATATTACTATATATTACTATACCCATAGTACAGTGTATATATTAATATACCAACAGTACAGTGTATATATTACTATACCCACAGTACAGTGTATATATTACTATACCCACATTACAGTGTTTATATTACTATACCCATAGTACGGTGTATATATTACTATACCCATAGTACAGTGTCTATATTACTATACCCATAGTACAGTGTATATATAACTATACACAGAGTACAGTGTATATATTACTATACCCATAGTACAGTGTATATATAACTATACACAGAGTACAGTGTATATATTACTATACCCATAGTACAGTGTCTATATTACTATACCCATAGTACAGTGTATATATAACTATACACAGAGTACAGTGTATATATTACTATACCCATAGTACAGTGTCTATATGACTATACCCACAGTACAGTGTATATATTACTATATATTACTATACCCATAGTACAGTGTATATATTAATATACCAACAGTACAGTGTATATATTACTATACCCACAGTACAGTGTATATATTACTATACCCACATTACAGTGTTTATATTACTATACCCATAGTACGGTGTATATATTACTATACCCATAGTACAGTGTCTATATTACTATACCCATAGTACAGTGTCTATATTACTATACGCATAGTACAGTGTCTATATTACTATACCTATAGTACAGTGTCTATTTTACTATACCCATTGTACAGTGTATATATTACTATACCCATAGTACAGTGTCTATATTACTATACCCATAGTACAGTGTATATATTACTATACCCATAGTACAGTGTATATATTACTATACCCATAGTACAGTGTATATATAACTATACACAGAGTACAGTGTATATATTACTATACCCATAGTACAGTGTCTATATGACTATACCCACAGTACAGTGTATATATTACTATATATTACTATACCCATAGTACAGTGTATATATTAATATACCAACAGTACAGTGTATATATTACTATACCCACAGTACAGTGTATATATTACTATACCCACATTACAGTGTTTATATTACTATACCCATAGTACGGTGTATATATTACTATACCCATAGTACAGTGTCTATATTACTATACCCATAGTACAGTGTCTATATTACTATACGCATAGTACAGTGTCTATATTACTATACCTATAGTACAGTGTCTATTTTACTATACCCATTGTACAGTGTATATATTACTATACCCATAGTACAGTGTCTATATTACTATACCCATAGTACAGTGTATATATTACTATACCCATAGTATGGTGTATATATTACTATACCCATAGTACGGTGTATATATTACTATATATTAATATACCCACAGTACAGTGTCTATATTACTATATCCATAGTACAGTGTATATATTAATATACCCATAGTACAGTGTATATATTATTATATATTAAAATACCTACAGTACAGTGTCTATATTACTATACCCATAGTACGGTGTATATATTACTATACCCATAGTACAGTGTCTATATTACTATACCCATAGTACAGTGTATATATTACTATACCCATAGTACAGTGTATATATTACTATACCCATAGTATGGTGTATATATTACTATACCCATAGTACGGTGTATATATTGCTATATATTAATATACCCACAGTACAGTGTCTATATTACTATATCCATAGTACAGTGTATATATTAATATACCCATAGTACAGTGTATATATTATTATATATTAAAATACCTACAGTACAGTGTCTATATTACTATACCCATAGTACAGTGTATATATTACTATACCCATAGTACAGTGTATATATTACTATACCCATAGTATGGTGTATATATTACTATACCCATAGTACGGTGTATATATTACTATATATTAATATACCCACAGTACAGTGTCTATATTACTATATCCATAGTACAGTGTATATATTAATATACCCATAGTACAGTGTATATATTATTATATATTAAAATACCCACAGTACAGTGTCTATATTACTATACCCATAGTACAGTGTATATATTAATATACCCATAGCACACTGTATATATTAATATACCCATAGTAAAGTAGATATATTAATATACCCATATCAATTTGAAGTCCTAAACTTCAAACAATAAAGCACATATGTTTTACTATATTACATACTATTTGGTTAGAAAATTCAATTGAGTTATTATTTATTTTGTAACGAGATTGAATGACAATACATTTTATTTATAGTGCATTAATATTCCTGGACGGATTTTCAAATTACTTGGCACAAGTGCTTACCAAAACAAGACAATGTGTCGCACACAAAATCCAGGTATGTGGCCCCAAGGACAAGGTCACACTTAGAGGTCAAAGGTCAAATCATGTCCGGTCAATAACTCTGGCATTCGTGGACGGATTTTCAAATAACTTGGCACAATTGCTCACAACAAGACAATGTGTCGCGCACAAAATCCAGATCTGTGGCCCCAAGGTCAAGGTCATAGAGGTCAAAAGCCAAATCGTGTCCGGTTAATAACTCTGGCATTCCTGGACGGATTTATAAATTACTTGGCACAAGTGCTCACCACAACCAGACGTGTCGCGCATAAAATCCAGGTCCGTGGCTCCAAGGTCAAGGTCACACCTACAGGTCAAAGGTCACTTCGGGAGCATTTGTCACTTACTGTGACATTTCTTGTTCATTATGATTTAATGTCGAACATGGCCATCTTTTAGAAAAACTTGTGATGTACTCTCCAAAATGTCCTAAATGAAATTCAGGTCTGTTTGAAATTCAAGATGTTTTGGAACCTTTTATAAACAAGAGGTCAATGACCTTGAAGCTCTACTGTTTCATAAAAACTGTCAAGTAGTTTCAGTCACTACAAGTTGAAGTTTTTACTATATAACTCTAGGTAAACAAAGATGGCCACTGGCAGCCATGTTTAATGTTGAATCAAAATAATTTTCGACAAGGATCAACATCTTGTCATGCTGATCATTTCAGAAAAAGTCCCATATCAATATCACTTACAGTTTTTAAGGAGTAGTCGCTACAAACTTGTTTTTGTGGAGCGCTGTGGTCTAGTGGTAGAGCGTTGGACCGATGATCTAAAAGTCGTGGGTTCGATTCCCGTCATTGCCATATGCGTTGTGTCCCTGAGCAAGACACTTTATCTGCATTGCTTAGTACTGGTTCTACCCAGGAAGACATCGAGAGTGATTCAAATAAGTTCATAGAGGAGTAGTCGCAACAAGTTTTTTCTATACAAACTCTATGTAAACAAAGATGGCCACTGGTGCCCAGGTTTAATTTTGATTCAAAATCATTTTCGACAAGGATCAACATCATGTCATGCTGATCATTTTAGAAAAAGTCCCATATCAATATCACTTACAGTTTGAAACAAGTAGTCGCTACAAATTGATTTATTTTAAATCTATTTTTAGCCGTGTTGGCCATTTTGAACTTCCGGCCAGCCTGAAATTTTTCTAGGATCAACTAGACATCAAGAGCAACATTCCTGTGAAGTTTCATGAACATCCGTCAAGTGGTTTCATAGGAGTAGTCGTTACAAATTTTTAATATATAACTGTATGTAAACAAAGATGGCCACTGGTAGCCATATTTAACGTTGAATCAAAATAATGTTCGACTCAGATCAACATCATGTCATGCTGATCATTTTAGAAAAAGTCCCATATCAATATCACTTAATAGTTTTCAAGAAGTAGTCGCTACAAACTTATTTTTAGCTGTGGTGGCCATCTTGAATTTCTGGCCGATCTGAAATTTTGCTAGGATCAATTACACATCAAGAGCAACATTCCTGTAAAGTTTCATGAAAATCCGCTAAGTAGTTTCAAAGGAGTAGTCGCTACAAGTTTTTACTATATAACTGTATGTAAACAAAGATGGCCACTGGCAGCCATGTTTAACGTTGAATCAAAACGATTTTTGACAAGGACCAACATCATGTCATGCCGATCATTTTAGAAAAAGTTCCATATCAATATCACTTAGAGAGTTTTCAAGAAGTAGTCGCTACAAACTTGTATTTTAAAAATCTATTTTTAGCTTTGGCGGCCATCTTGCATTTCACATCAACATGAATTTTTGCTAGGATCAACTAGACTTCATGGGCAACATTTCTGTAAGGTTTCATGAATATCCATCCAGTAGTTTCAGAGTAGTCGCTACAAATAAAACTTTACGGACAGACGGACGCCGCACCATGGCATAAGCTCTGATCAGTCGAGCTAAAAATGTTATTCTGATGTCAAACATGGCCAACAGTGGTGTTCTTTTTATCATCAAATTACGTTGTGGGTGCATCCGTGGCCGGGATGGGAAAGGCGCTGTTTGAAACCCTCTTGCCTGTCATGTGTTGTGGGTTCAAATTCCACTGGGAGATCGACTTGTAAAAGTGGGTGATGGTACTGCCTCCGCCATGAAAAAATTGATGGTATATAGCTTAAAATATGCTGAAAATGACATAAAACATCATTCATACATCTGAAAAAGGCCCCCATAACTCTCGGGATTCATATTCCTTGCTTTGTCGGCGTTCCCACTATGTCCGGAGCATATCTTCAAAACTACTGATGGGACTACAATGAAACTTCACACAATGATAGAGGGCATAAGTGCAGAGTGCAAGAACTGTAACTCTGTTTCATTCAAATTAGAGTTATGCCCTTTGTAATTGTAGAATTATTGTCCGGAGCATAACTTCAAAACTACTGATGGGACTGCAATGAAACTTCACACAATGATAGAGGGCAATGAGAGGAAGTGTAGAGTGCAAGAACCGTAACTCTTGTCTTCATTCAAATTAAAGAGTTCTTGCCCCTCGACATTTTATAGTTACAATTTTTGTCCGGAGCATTATTCAAAAACCACTCGTGGGACTTTAATGAAACTTTGCACAGTGATAAAGGGCAATGAGAGAAAGTTTCCAGCACAAACCATAACTCTTAGTATTTTGAACTATTGCCCTTTGGAATTTTATACTTGTAATTCATGTCCGTAGCATAACCCCGAAACTACTTACCGGACTGCAATGAAACTTCACACAATGATAAAGGGCAATGAGAGAAAGTACAGAGATCTACAACCAATCTGCGTTCAAATTAGAGTTATTGTCCTTTGTAATTTTCTATTTGTAATTCTTGTCTCAAGCATAAGTCAAAAACTACAATTGAAAACTGCTGGTTGATACAAGGCCATATGATAAGTAGGGGAGCATCCATCAGTTCTACCGATTTTCTTATTTACTTACAATTGTCCGCTGCCCAAGACGGAGGACATTGAAATTGCATTTCCGTCGTCAATTTCGTTTCCGATCTATAACTTTTAACATTTATAATCCGATCTTGATGAAACTTTAGGACAATGTTTATGGCCAAGTTTGATAAGCTGTCAAATTGCTCATATAATGCCGGAGATATGGCCCTTGGATTTTTGAAATTGAAGATTTTTGCAGTTTCCACTCAACAATTTTAACATTAATATCCATCTTGATGAAACTTGGGATAAACCTTTATGGGCAAAACATCTCGGCGAAGTTCGACAACCAGCCAGATTGCAACTAAATGTAACTGCGTGGGGTAGCGCGTCATGTGTCTACAGTGTGTGGGATTACAGCTTGGCATCACTATAAAGTTGACAACATTGTCGTAACATGATGGGCATACATACTGAACAAAGTTGCTGAAGCTGGTGTCTGAAGGCTGTAGGTTCAAATCTGCTCAAAACACGTTTTATTATATTTATATATGTAATGTTTGAACCAAGAAAAGACAGAAACTATGGAGAAACAGAATTTTAATGTTTTTTAAACTAACACGCTTACAATATTGTATATAACATTTAAAGTTTGTGAAACCACGTCTTACATATTACGTAGCACCATTATCTGATATAAGCTGCATTCAGATGAAATGTACACTATTTACCATCAGTGGATCCTTCTATACCTCATCTACCTTATTCTTTCAAAGTTTTAATCTTGAATTCAATTAAGAAAACAAAATATATCAGGTTCTGCGGGAAAGTGAATGGCAGATAGATGAGTTTTGTAATGGCTTGCTCATCTGCTAGCACCGAGTCGATAAAGCATGGGTGGAATAATGACTTGTAATTTGCCCGTGCATACTGGAATAAGCACGTGCTTGCATTATGACCTTTATGCATGTCTATGTAGCTAATATGCCTGCATAGCTTGATAATCTGGTCACAATAAGGACCTGCAGTATTCAACATAGCATAATCGCTTGCTGATCTTGTCACCATTAGGGCCTGCATAACAACAGAGCATGTGCCTGCTTTATTGAAGATCTATGAACTTTTCAAATGTAATGCACAAGTCAACATTTTTCAACACAATTTTGTTTTTACTTCTTGTCATGCATCATTAAGATTCTGTACCAAAACATGATAACCTAGAAAATATATATCAAATATATTCTAGGAACAATATTCATGTCATTTTAAGGCCACTCCTTTTAAAGTGCAGAACCATAATGTACATGAATAGTTTACATGTGATGCTTTATCCTGTTAAACACTTGTGGCACAGCATATATCGTTTCCCATTTACTCAGTTGAAGTAGGTACCTCATGAAAGTGTAGCAAGATATATATACACTGGTAGCTTGTCTTAACAGTACATTTCATCCCAATGCAGCCTTTAAAACAAAAACAAAATAATATATTGAAAGACCACTTTTATTTTTTATTGTGGAACTACCATAATTTCTCCCTCATTAATTCCATTACGAGACAGACAACTATTTTTTCAACATAAATTCTTAAGTTTAGGTATTGATTCTCAGGCACTGCACTGAAACCGTGGCTGTTAATTAATGTGCAAAATGGTCCAAATTAACAAGAAGTATACTTTACAAAATAATTCAATGAGCTGAATCAGAGTCAACAAGCAGAATGCTTTAAAAAGCATTCAATGAGTTGGCTCAAAGTCTGCTAGCAGTATGCTTTTTAAAAGCATTCAATGTGTTGGATCAAAGTAAAAAAAAAGTATGCTTTACACAAGCATTCAGTGAGTTGGATCAAAGTTACAAGCAGTATGCTTTTTAAAAGCATTCAACGAGTTGGATCCACTGGAGAATTATTATTGGTACGTTTGTTAAAATGACCATACTGCACACAACAATTTGCCTGCTATTGCACATATTGTGTTCAGTGCCCGAGTCAATATCCAAAAAAAGCCTTAGTAATTCTGCCATGAATGACAACAATGACAGAATTACTAGGCATTTTATTGAGATCCAAAAGGTGTACTATTAGTGAATTGTTCATAATAGCTCCCAAGTTTAAAGTCTTTTGGCGACTTTTGTAAGGCGTTGAAGCAGGAAGCAAAACAGAATATTGCATTTTGTTAATATTCGGAAGGCCATCAATTAATAGAAGGCAAACGACAACCACCACATTGAGATAAAAAATATAGTTGTTCCTTTAAACGCATTTCTAAGAAATGTTGAAGAATGTACATCAAATGGTTGTTCACATTTTTATCCAAGACTTAATGTTCCCAGAGGTTTATTATACTCAATATAGTTTGGCATTTTTTGCATTTGTTAATATGCAGCATCCTTATTATTTTGGATGAATGCAATATTTGAATACCAAATTATTATTTATTTATATAGCATGTTAGAACCAACCGACTTAAAAATACCAAAACTATGTTGATTATCCATTATTTGTACAAAGGATTCCACTATTGAGTAATTCTTGGAATGGAACACATTTTATTTTCTAAAATGGAAAGTGAAAACGCAAAGACATGTTTCAACATCCACACAACTTAGCTAGGGGTGTTAGGTGCAAGCTAGCATCATTGCAAAGTACATTTTAGGAATGATTAAGGGTAATCAACAGTTTATTTTCACAAATTCGACAAAGACAGTAACTTTCTTTAGCCCTGTTTGACTTGTAATCTGGTAATTGAGTTTGATAATTTTTATATTCTATTGATGTGATTTAGCAAATATACGTGTCTAGTCAAACCTGCTCAAGAGTCCTATTCTTACTGAGTGGCGAACGGTGTCAACCCTGATAAACCTGCACATTATGTTACATTAAAATAAATGTTTTTGACTGTGGCAGCGAAAGGGCTAAGAGACGAACGCTTCAACTCCCAGTTGTTGTTTTTAAATTGAAATACATCTGTATGAAGGGACCATTTTTGCCATTACCTTAAGTGATCTATTAGGAATGGGAATGGGGTTGCATAAACAATACTAGATGGGTGTTCCGCAGAACACGCGTGTCACCTGTCAGTGCTTTGTCAGTATAAGGTTTTTTGGACTCCGATAAATGACCTTGACAAACTGGCCTGAGTAAGTTTTCGTGAAGAAAACAATTATTTAACCAATATAATGACCTTCAGTGTGACCTTGACCTTTATATTTTAGTATGGCCATGTCATTGTCATGACAAGTTTATATCGAAAGTTTGATGAAGAAATGAGAAAGTTATAGCCAACGTTAAGTTTTGGTGAAGAAAAAAAAAAAGAGTATTTAACCCATATAATGACCTTTATATTTAAGTATGGTCATGCCGATGTTGTCCTTATGAGTATATGTTGAAAATACCAAGAAATGAGAAAGTTATAAACAACGTTAAGTTTTCGTGACAGACTAACTGACTGACGGACTGACGACAAAGTGATCCCTATGTATCGCAATTTTCTTCAAAAAGGACACAAAAATTATCTAAACCATTCTAGGCTAATAGAAATTTGCAATTTGATAAAATGCAAGTAAAGCTGGAATTAGTCTTATCATGTTTTTTAAAAACCTTGGTGAGGATGCAGTCAAGACATCCTGTTCTCAGCAAAGCAAAGCTTTCAGTGGTTTTGATAAATCACTTTATAATTATGTACATTTCAAGCTTCCGACAGTTCTGCGAGATAACCCCATGGTGCCATTTCACCATGCGTTGGAGAGAGAAAGAATGATGACCCTGAAGCAAGAAGGTTGCTGCCTTACACCGAATATAAGGTGTACTATAACTTCGTCCGAAGTTAAGCATAATAATCAATATTATGTTGAAGAACTTGTATTTGTATTGGATGAAAAGCTAGCCCGATAAGACAGTTGTACAATTATTACTTAAAGTGTTATTTGTTATCATCGGTTAATCACAATACAGGTCCAGGAATAAAAGCACCATTCTAAAAATACTGTATGCAGAATTGTTCGTGTGTTTTAGTGCAATGATGGGGTGCAGATATTATGGGGAGCAGATATTAGATATATACATTTTAAGTTTAAAAGACATTGGATGATAGAAGGCAAAAATGATTTACTTCAATGCAATCAGGTTTTTCAAAATACATTGGTGACTCCCTTTCTTTTAAACGGTCACCGAATTGAAGCTGAATAACGAATTTTATATACTGTCCGTGGTTAAATGTATTGCGTGTTTTATTGGTATTAACGGGACAAATGGCAATCTTGAAGTATTTGTTGAGTCTTTATGTAATCCTAATTTTTACAGCCCAGACTCCCGCTAGAAAACCGTCAATTCCTCCTAGTGAGTGTGTGTGCATGCATGTGTGCGTACATGGTTTATTGTGGATTTGTTCATATGTGGGGATCTAGAGAGCGTGCAGGTGTGTGTGCAGGCATGTGTTCGTGTTTGCACTTCATGATTTATAAATATGTAAGTTACTTTGCAAAATTGTCATGTGTCCTTTTAAACGAAGCTATAATGTGCGGACTTTACAGGGCATTCCTTGTTTCTCTACAACATAATTCGGACAGTCAAGTGGTGATTATTGTCTATTTATTAGAGAAATAATCTGTATCAACAAGAGATTGTAAAGTGCATTTGAATGTTAGTGTAGTTTTATCGTTCCCAAATTTTGTTATTTCAAGTCGGTGCAGAGCCCATATACCGTCATGAGAAGGACATTGCTGTGCTGATAACAAATTTGCTTCAATGCTCACATTTCAACCTATTTTTTTTTAGAATAACGACTGCCAGATCAACCCTGTCAAGCAAATTACATATAAAATCCTAAGTAAATATAAGAAAATGGTAACTGTTTCACATATCGAAAAACTTACATTGTTTTTTGTAGAACTTTGTAGAAACTTATGGCTTAAATGTAAAATGTTGGTTTTCTAATTTATCGTATTTCTAGTGTTTCATCTTTGTGCATAATAAAAATTTAAAACATACACCAATGGAAATAATTCTGTTTACTTGACCACAAAGCTAGCAGCATTTTTATCAGGCACAAAGAGCAGCATTTTTCTTTTTGTTCTATGCATGTGCTATTCATTGTACATGTACTTTCGTAGTAAAGTAAATGCTTTTATTTGCTGTGATGTATTTTATTTCAGGAAGTTATTGAAATAAAGTTTGCAACAGTTTAAATATCTAGCTAAACACTTTTGCAAAAGACATGTTAGTATAAAAGCAAATTTGTTAACGCAATGTCCCTATTCCATTGTAAAACTACGAAATACATGTATCAACTACTAAAAGTGGCACAATATACACGAAGATCAAAGATTCGAGATCTATTGAAGGTCAAAGGTCAGGAGAAGTTCAGCTGAAGGTCATGCAGAGAAATGACAAGCAGGACACGGGTGTGTATCTATGGATTACATAAGTTCTGCGTTTATTAAGCATCTCTTTCAGAGTTAACATACAGCAGCCCACAAAGGACAATAAAAGCATAAAATAAATTCCCAAATATATCTCCCAACTAGCGAAAGCAAAAAGCATAAAATGTATGTCTACGTAGTAATCGT
This sequence comes from Cyrtodaria siliqua, assembly GCA_037043455.1. Taxonomy (NCBI): domain Eukaryota; kingdom Metazoa; phylum Mollusca; class Bivalvia; order Adapedonta; family Hiatellidae; genus Cyrtodaria; species Cyrtodaria siliqua. Next base: position 71,187 of record JAWPHD010005132.1, read on the forward strand.
CCACGAATGTTCTAAAACCTTATTTGAAATTCTAGCATTTTAGGTTGCCAAATGGAAATGCCCTAAAGATGCAACTTCTAAGTTTTTCAAACCAAAGAGGCAAATTTGTCTTCAACCTCCTTCCAAAGTTGCTTAGGGGCCTATTTCCTAACTATTTTCCTTCATTCCTTGGATTCATGTTTAAGATATAGCAGAAAAAATACTTATAACTATTTAAACACCTACATCTCCGCAAAAACTTTTAAAATATTATTTGTGTGTGTGTGGCAATATTGGCTCTTAATAATGTTCACAACCTGACAAGAATCATCGTTTTTTTATTGTTTTTTCAAGACACGTCGCAAATAAAAAGTTTAGAACATTCGAGTACGAGTTGCGTAGGTCATTTAACAAACAAAATTGTGACTATAATTCTGTGCTCTATTTCAACAACCATTGTAATATATTTGTTAAAAATTCTGAAAAGAATGATTTGATGGTTCATTTACTTCCATGGTAACTACGGCAACGAGAACTACGGGAAGACTGCACACATGGTTACTCACTATGACGCCTGTTACGTTAAACTACTATAAATCGAAGCACTGGCTTGGCCATAAACAACATGGCGGCTGGCTGTATATGTTTTCTAAGTTCAAACATTCTAAAATAGTTCCTTCAGATCATGTTTTTTTATATATATAATAAATATATATATTGATCTGGGTATTTACTGCTACATACAGTCTTTTATAATTTGTTTTATAAGTGCAGGATATCATAAAATAAATTTGTAGGCATTTTGTTCCAGTCCTAGATGTGAGCTTATCAAATGCCATGCTTCAAGATATAAGCAGGTTGTCAGATGGGCAGTGAACAGCTGACATTTCATATTGCGGAGATATCGTCACATCGCAGTGCAGTTATCATCCCGACATAGTGGAGTAATTGTCACGTTACATTAAAATGGCACATTTTTGTAAAAAACGAAAACAAAAAAACATGTCTTCAAAAAAATTTACATCTTAAGTTAATATTTTGTTACCATGGAAACAAATAAAACCGATAAATGTAATATTCAGCAGTGATTAGAAAGAAGGGCATGATATTTTATTATCTACAAAACATGAAACTTTCAAATGTGTCCAATATACCAAGAAATTCCAAAAAGTAATGGATGGTTAGTGAATCTTTTAAACTTGACACACAATTTGAAAAAGATCTTGTAGTATGAACATTTTCCAAGATATATTTTTTTTAAATACAATTTTACAATACAAAACTTCCAACAAACAAAATTGAGAGAGATGTTAATATTGTACTAATCATATATAAAGACAAGGTTCCTAATTGTATATACATAATATATTTACTGCATTACATACATAACTTTTTTTTTTAAATTCAACCTTCAATTAAGTATATTATTAATAATCGTTAACAGTTAATGGTCTTCTTATATATATTTAACAGAAACTAAGAGGGACACAAATCTTTTCGCAACAGTTTTGTGTAGCTAAATCATCTCAAGAATCAGTCCAAAAAAATCATCCACCTGGACAACAACCAGTCTGAATCCAAACAGTAGCTACAACCAGTCTTCGTTTTCACTGGGCTTTCAATTGTGAGCTACTACCAGTCGGAATCCACGCAGTACCATGGTTGAACTATGAACAGTTTTGGGGTAGACAGAGTCCCGTAGTGTTGGTAATAACCGGTCTAAATCCAAACTGTTGCATGATTTAAACCATGACCAGTCTTGTTTTTAGACTGGGTTCCTTAGTGTGAGTAACAACCAGTCTAAATCCAAACTGTAGCATAGTTTAAACTAGGACCAGTCTTGTTTTAGACTGGGTCTCTCAATGTCACCTACTACAATTCTGATTTCAAACTGTACAATGGTTATACTATGAACAGTCTTTGTTTAGACTGGGTCCCTCAGTACTACCAGACTGGGTACATATGTTGATGCCCAGTTTATAAAGCCTGCACTATCGTGACAGGTTATCATCTGCGATGGCTTTTAGCAATGACTGTCATACAGTCTCCAGGCCCACAAGAAGCATAAAGCATAGCTACATTTACAAGTTTGGTTATTACCCACTCCGTCCTACCTATTTATATTACAGAATAACTCTTACATCTCTCCACTACACAAAGAACCATTTTCTCGTAAAAATGAATTTTCAAGACTGCCGTCCCATGCCATAAACAACATTATACAACTTTATTATTATAGAGTTAACTGTGTTGAAATTTTGAATTTGCAACGGTACATCAGTCGTTTAATTGTCGCACATTATGTTAAATGGCGACGTGTTAGCGGAGCCGTTAAACACAAGTTGCGACCGTTGACTAATATACTGTCGCAAATGTCAACATTTCAATACTGGTTAACCCACTTTTAACGCATTTCAATGTTTTTGACAATTTTCTCACAAACGCTTTCAGATAAAACTGATGTCATATTTTTGACGGTTTAACGTCACAAGACTGGATTTGCAATGACTTATACTATTTAATAGCCGCACATTTTTGAATGTCAACCAATCGTATTGCAGGATTTTTGTTTATTTTCATTTTAGAATAAGAATTTTAATCCATGTCGAAATAATTTTAAGGATTTTAGAATCGTTTTGTATACAAAGATATGTTTCTTAATCCATAAACCCTGTTCAATTTCTGAAAACTTACACAATGGTTAAATTTACACAGGAAACATATACGTACAGTAATGTTAATAATGGCGTTTACTTTACCCTAAAATCTAGCATCATTCTATTCATTGAATGAACTCCGCCCAAAGCAACTTTGAACTCAGACGCATACATCTATGAAACAAGAATCATTATGCAACCAATTTGGATGCAAGTTCTTTCATAGTAAACGCATTTATTTTCATTAGTGTAAGACGGCTCAAAATTTACAGTGGCAATGGTCAAAACGATGACTTGAAATTTCAACTTCATGAGAAAAAGCTCAAATATTTTGAAAGAATTGTTACAATGCTATCAATAAAATGTGAACATTATATGTCCATTATCAACAAGCACAAAACTGACTAAAAATTAACATATATCAGTACCGTACACCGTAATAACGCTCGTACCTCGGCCACCCCGTAACGTTTCACATTATGGAGCGGCGACATCCTTATATACAGTATTAATAATCACATGACAGTTTTTACAAAATTTACGGATTTGTAGTTACCTCAACCTTTGAACGTAATTTGTCAAGGAAACACGATAACGAAAACATAAAACAGCGTTGCCAAGACCTCCGAAAAGAATAATAATGCTGATGTCATTATTGGACACTTCTTACAGAAATCATTTCTATTGATTCAGAAGGATATATTTATTTAAAACCTGCCAGATGCCAAACATGCTTTTTGCTAAAAAATAATATATAAGAAAGGCAAGGCGCAATTTACATACTGTAATATATATTTTGGAATGTTACACAAATCTCTGATTAATTAATCGACAAATATATTTATTGCTTGAAGCTATCTGTAAACGTATTATTTTTTTTAGAAAAGTCTAAACTGAAAGAAATGAACACAGAATGATATTCAAATATTTTTATAATTATTTGTTTAACTTCCCGAACAATTTAAAACTATTGGGTGAAGAATCCTGCATACTTGTTAAGGTTGAGATGACTACACGATTTATATACAACATGTTCATAACCCTACCAACATTATACATGAAACACACCTAGAACATGGCATCACCACCATAGAAACCCTTGTCCACAGAATTGAATTGAATTGTATTGGGGTTTGTCCACAGAAGCTGACCCATAAAACAACATCTGGTGTATCGCAAACACTGTACACTGTTCTGGATGTTACATCTGTGCACTGTTCGGTTGTAACGCTAACAACCTTTCTCGAGATATCTAACAACCCTTCTCGAGATATCCAGCATACAGTGCAGAAACTGTGCTGAATAAAAGTACCAAGTAATAAGGTGTCTTAAGACTTTCATACTTTTCATCACATTTTAAAGGTGTTATTAAAGCACATTTCTTTTTGTTATGTTACTTCACTTTTTAGCACATTTTTAAAGAAAACATAGCACATATTTCTAAGCAGATTTTAACCTCTCTATCTTTAGAGTTTATTTAAAAACAGACCCAGGTCTGACACCTGTCAAACAGTTGAAACATAGCTTATAAAGTTGAACACCCAGTCAAATGTAAAGATTGTAAGGGTAAAGCCCACAGCTTCTGTACAAGGCTTTCTCGGGTAAAGTATGTACATGGCTTTCTATGGTGAATTAAATCCTTATGACATTGTAATTCCAGCACAGTTTTGTCACGTGAAGGAACACATATAAAACATACATATCACATATAACCAACATATAATTAAAACAATTCACCAGTAATCTTGTGTCACATACAACTGTCCAGTAATATCTTTTATTATAAGGAACAAACAACAGATTATTAGAAAAAAAAGATATATATATAAAACAATTAAATGGGTTTTTTAATTGAATTAAAAGAAATCACTACCTTTGTCTACCAATTTGAATACCATCTACTTACAAAATTACTATCTGTTATATATAAAATATGTATATTACCATTGAATGAAAGTACAAAGGCTCAACCTTTTTAAAATATAATATCAGTACAAAAAAATGCCCAACATTTTTGTTTGTACTTAACAACTCTTTAAATTTCAACCTTTTTAAAAAGCAGAATTAAACTAGGTTGTTTTAAAACAACCTCAAATAATTTGTATTTCCTTGGCTGTTTTTATCGAAAGAAACCAACTTCAAAGTAAAAAAAAAAAAAAAAGTATTGAAAGAAGTAACTACATGAGACAATGTAAATTTCATTAACAAATGGGAGATTCTCATTGGCTATATCAAAAGCCATGTGATCATCTCATGCACCAATGAAAAGATATATAACAAAACACAATCACTGTGACATCAGTCAGAATCAGTTTTTCATTGAATCAGCACTTGATATTTTTTGTACAGATACACATGTACATAATATTAATTACCATTGAATATTTGAGACTATTTAAAATTCACTCTGAAATTTTATTGAGGAATAAAAGTCACTTTTAACGAATGGAATTTTATAGTCGCACCAACACCTTAGGTCATAAGGCGACTCCAGCTTCAATTGGTGGAGGAAGACCCCAGGTGCCCCAGGCAATTTTCGCACGGGCGGGCACCCGGGTAGAACCACCGACATTCCGCAAGCCAGCTGGATAGCTTCCACAAATATAGATGCCAAGGCCCATGAGGGATCGAACCCACAGTGGTGTGGGACAAGTGATTTCAAGTCAGAGACTCTAACCACTCAGCCATAGACGCCCCATTCATTTTTAACGAACTGTAGGTTTTAATTTTCTTCTTTTACTAAAATGTTAAGTAGAACACCATTTATTTCAAATGAAACTGAAGAACATTTTTGACATGTTTTTAATCTTGCTTTGAATTGTCACTTTATGTTAATAATTATACGCCATTCTTATTGACTTGAGCAGTTAAACAATTACTAAGTTACATTATTCACACAGTAAAGTAAGCAGCGGACATTTTTTAGACTTATATTCCTCAAAAACAGTTCAAACTGACATTAACAATGTTAAAACAATATATAACAACAACTAATAATGCAATATTATACAAATGTAAAATAGTTCTCATGTGAAAAAGACATGTAAGTAAAACACATATAAAAACCATTGAAATTTGTAAGTTGAAACAAATGGAAAATGGCACTTTATAGCAACTTGTTTTGAATGTTGATGAGAAAATGGATGCCTAATAATGACATTAAAATAAATATAAATGCACGCTTATCCTTAAAATGGTTTTACATGAACATAAAAGAGCACATTTATTTATGTAACAGTTTTTTTTTCAAACAAGAATGGTTTTGTTTTTTTCAGGGTATTTAAACGGTCATATTTCCCTTTGTAGGGACAATGTTAAAACTTTGTTAAAACTTAATTTAGATGATTAATTGAGTGAAATATTACATAAATGTAAATTTCTTTCACTTTATCAAATATAGAAAATAAACAGACACAAAAATAATCAATTTGGTAAACAAGCGCTTGGTAGTTTAAATACAAATTCAGGATGATGAATTTAAAATTCTATATATTTCTTCAAATTTGAAAAATGATTATCCATTCTCTCAAAAAAATAAGTTTAAAAACAGTTTTGTGCATACAGACTCACAAGGGTATTTGAACATACGGTAGTCTCAGAGACATAGTATACTTATACCAATGGGAATACAACATCAACATTTTAACTTGGTTTGAATAAAGAACATCGTCCGCTGACAGACGTCAAAATATGGCACAGTATGTGAGAAATACAGAAACATGGCTATCATTAACGACATGTGCACCTTTTTAAAAAATTGCACCATTCATAATATAAAATATAGTTCACAATAATAATTGAAAACAACTAAAATGCTTTAAGAACCACCAATTAATTATACAACAATAAATGTTAAAATTTCTCTAAAACTTTAAAGAAATATTAACATGTTTTTTTCCACAGGATTTATGAAGAAGTAATATGCTTTTAACACAGCCTCGATATGTTAATTTACCTTGACGGGTCGAAGGTCACGTGACCTTAAAAACAACAACAACAACATCCTGGAATATATGAAAAATAGTCCAGATTCCATGGAAACAATTGACATGCACCATCTATGGTAACACCCTCAAGGCAAATTAACATGCATCTAGTCTGTAACATTGCGTAGGAATACAGTATAGTTAGGAATGCTTCTGGTCTTATCCTTAATTATTTGTCAAGGAACTACTTTTTGGACCTTAACTTTAATGCTCTTTATGAACAAATTAGGATTTATAACTATACAAAAACAAATTCACTTATAAGCAAAGCCGTCTTCCCTCCCTTCTCAGAGGTAAATATGATATTCTTCAACCAACAAGAATTAAAAAGCTAAAGTGAAATTTTGCAACCGCCTAACAGCTAACAGTGCGTTATTTTGCTATCAATTGGCCATGTAAGCGTTGGAATATACATCAGCTAAGGTGGCGAATTTGGAAGCTCAGCTCAGCAAGAGTACAAAAATAGTCATTTTGACATTGTCATGTTAAGATATATCACATTTCAGAAGTTCGGAACCGGTAACAAAAATCCGTTGCACGCAGTCGTGTATTTAATACTCGGGTACCACGGACCTCCGTCACGGTTCAGATATGGCAAATTTGTCACGGTTTTTAACCATGAGTTTTGTGTTCGTTTATCTTATCACATATTGTATTAATGTTTGCCTCGCTTGTTGCAGAAATATCACTCCCTCTAGACGTCATCTCTGGCCACTGGATAGCTTGCTTTGAAGGCTTCTTGAACATCTGTTGTACTATCACCTATATTCTGTAAGATGTTGCTTTGTATTTATCATGCTTTTATAACCATTCTGGTTCCAAAATTCAGATCATCCCATGTTTCTGTTTAGTCTTTTCATTCATGGCTATTTTGAATAAATTTAAATTTCTTTCCGTTGTGTTACTTTACTAAACAATTTAAAGAAGGCAAAATTTAGATCTTCATCTACTGCCCCGCTGAATTATTCAGAAGGGGGAAGTTGAACAGGGATGTGATAGTACTTGCATGTCGGCCTAGAACATTTCCCGCGAACTGCGTCCCTACAGACAGTTACACGACCATCTGTTACTTCTACATAATCTGAAAAGAAACAGTCGGAAAACTTAAAATTTGCAATTGCAGAAACAAAACAATAATTAGAGCTAACAAATTCTCAGTCAATATCTCCTTTTATGTTCAGCATCATTTCAAGACGAAACTAAGAAAACTCAATAACAAAAGGCCCAAGATGGCCTGCGGACGCTCTACTTGCTAAAGATAAAGTTTATGTATAAGGGGCCATAACTCTTTCAAAAATCATTCAACCGGAACATGGCGATGACATATGCAACTAGGCTTGGTACTGATCATCCCTGCCAAGATTCGTTGAAATCCGGCCAGGGGATCAGGAGAATTAGTTGGGACAAAGTGTGCATTAAAACCGTAAAGGGCCAAAAATCATTCAATCAGAAAACGGCACTGACAGGTGAAACTAGGCTTGGTACTGATCATCCCGCCAAGATTCGTTGAGATCTGGCAAGGAGTTCACAAGAGACTAATCTGGACAAAGTTTGTGTATAAAAACATTCAAAGGGCCATAACTCTGCCAAAAATCATTCAAATTGAATATGGCGATGATATGCACAACTAGGCTGATCATCCTTGTCAAGTTTCGTTGAAATTCGGCCAGGGGTTCAGGAGAACTAGCCTGGAAAAAGTTTGTGTATCAAAAAACTTTAAAGGGCAATAACTCCGCCAAAAATAGGTAAACCGGAACATGACGATGATATGCAAAGCTAGGCTTGGGGATGAACATCCCTACAAAGTTTCGTTGAAATCTGGCAAGTGGTTCAGGAGAACTAGTCCATACAAAGTTTGTGTATTAAAACCTTTAAAGGGCCACAACTCTGCCAAAAATCATTCAACTGGAACACGGCAATGATATGCACAAAAAGACCTTCAACTGATCATCCCTAAAAAGTTTCTTTTAAATCCGGCCAGGGGTTCAGGAGAACTAGTCAGGACAAAGTTTGTGTATTACAACTTTAAAGGGCCATAACTCCACCCAAATCATCCCTGCAAAGCTTCACTGAAATCGGGCCAAATCATGGCCCTTTCGTCTTAATGAGGCCAAAATATAGCATATTCAGAAAATCAAGGGCCACAAGGGCCATAACTCCAATGTAAATGGTTCGAACTGACTGGTTTACAAACTTGTCTCAGATTTCATTGACAGTAATAATCTGGTAAAGTTTTGTAAAGATCGGATGAAAAATGAAGGCCCTATCATCTTAATGTGGAAAAATATAGCATTTTTAACTAAATCAAGGGCCATAACTCCGCGGTTACTGGTCTGGCTGGTTTACAAACTTGTCCGAGATTTCATTGATAGTAATAATCTGGTAAAGTTTGGTAAAACCCGGATGAAAAATGAAGACCCTTTCATCTTAACGAGGCAAAATATAGCATTTTCCAGAAAATCAAAGGCTATAACTCCGCTGTAAATGATCCAATCTGGCTGATTTTCGAAACTCTCCGAGCTTTCATTGATATTAACAATCTGGTAAAGTTTGGTGAAGATCAGAGGAAAAATAAAGCCCTATCATCTTGAGGCAAAATATAGTATTTTTAACTAAATCAAGGGCCATAACTCAGTTAGTTAGTGGTCCGATCTAGATGGTTTTCGAATTTGGCCAAGATTTCATTGATATTAACAATCTGGTAACGTTTGGTTAAGATCGGATGAAAAATGAAGTCTCTATCCTCTTAACGAGGCAAAAGTTAACGACGGACGACGTCGGACAACTCAGCATCCCATAAGCTCTGCTGGCCTTTGACCAGTACAGCTAAAAATAGTTTATTTGAATGGTGTTTTGTCATTTTTTTCAGCACCTGTAAGGCCATATATGACGGTTGATTTTCAGACCACCTCATTTTTCATGGATAGAACCAGTACTGAATACCTCCAACCATCTGTAAGAAACGACATTTCCTCCCCTGACAAGTCGAGCTCCCAGCGGGATTTAAACCCGCAGTGTTAAGAGGCGAGAAAGTTTTAGACGCAGCTTCTTTACCATCCTGGCCAAGGAAACGCTCCTCAATAAAAACAGATTTTCTACTTTGATTGTAATGTATAATGTTTATAGAATTGCTGAAAGTGACATTATGTCTGTATGTACTGCATCATGATCAGTGATAAATGACCAGTTTCCTACAGAATCAGTGCTTAATATTCAGAATCACGCTACATAATAGTAACCTTGACCGAATGCAAACACTGTATTTTCAATTCTCTATCCAAATTAATTATCAACCTTCCTACATGTACCGCTTTTACGCTTTCAAGGACAAACACACAATTTAGTTTGTAACTTAACAGTAAATCGAATAAAACTTGTAAATTAATTGTATTCGTAGAGATAAACTTTGCAATGATGAGCAATTTGCATCTTCTGACTTTGTTACATAATTAACTTAACAACCAGTTGCATTATTTATTAACCCTTGATTATGTAAATAAGATGTGTTTTAGGTGAAGTAGAAATCCCTTCTACTTGAAATGATCGATATGTTGCACAACTTACAGTCACTTGATGAATGCACTAAAATAGTCGCCTGTATTCGTCCCTATGATTGCCCTGGCCTCATACTTATTCTGAACAGGGTGCCCTTATTAATTAAGCTGCTGTTGAGTACCACCATATAACTACACTGTGTAATTGGAAGCCAAGAAGCCCCAAGGAATAATTGTATTCTGGTTTGTGGAATTTACGAACAACAAATGAATGAACACTTGTGAATTTACGGTATTAAAAGTTGAAATACGAACCCGTTACCTGACCTTTCGATCAATCGTGCTAACTTTGCACATTCCCACACAATGACTTGGCAATGATTGCAAAACTAAAATCCATACTTAAGGATAGTTGCAAAACTTATCGCGAACAGTTACTGGTGAATGTATAAGAAATGATCTATATGCTGCAGGACTATAGTGTATCAGTCTATTGGTGAATGTATTATGGTCTATACGCTGCAGGACTATAGTGCAACAGTCAATTGGTGAATGTATTATGGTCTATACGCTGCAGGACTATAGTGTAAGTCAATTGGTGAATGTATTATGGTCTATACATTGCAGGACTATAGTGTAACAGTCAATTGGTGAATGTATTATGGTCTATACGTTGTGTGTCTATAGTCCTGCAACATACATTTCTAAACATTCACCAATTAACCCTTAACCCGCTAAGCACGACTACAATAGCCTTTGCTTCCATAATATCCGGCTGCTGATCAGTCATTTTCCCCAAAACCTCCCTTTGTCAGATAAATGGAATGGTCTGAATTCAAAGAAAGAACAGTCCATTATATATATGCAGTGGGTTAAGGGTTAATTAGTGAATGATTTAGAAATGTATGTTGCAGGACTATAGTGTGACCACTAACTGGTGGACGTGTGATCTATATGTTTCAGGACTATAGTGTAACCATTAATTGGTGAATGTATTAGAAATTATCTGTATGTTGCAGGACTATAGTGTAACCATTAATTGGTGAATTTATAAGAAATTATCTATATGTTGCAGGACTATAGTGTAACTTTAGTATAACCATCAATTGGTGAATGTATAAGAATGTAGCTATGTAACTCTGTCAAATGGTGAATGTATAAGAAATGATCTATATGTTGCATGAATATAGTGTAACAGTCAATTGGTGAATAGATAAGAAATGATCTACATGTTGCATGAATATAGTGTAACAGTCAATTGGTGAATGGATAAGAAATGATCTATATGTTGCATGCATATAGTGTAACAGTCAATTGGTGAATGGATAAGAAATGATCTATATGTTGCATGAATATAGTGCAACAGTCAATTGGTGAATGAATAAGAAATGATCTATATGTTGCATGAATATAGTGTAACAGTCAATTGATGCATGTACTAGACATTATCTATATGTTGCAGAAATATAGTGTAACAGTCAATTGATGAATGGATAAGAAATGATCTATATGTTGGAGGAATATAATGCAACAGTCAATTGGTGAATGGATAAGAAATGATCTATATGTTGCAGGAATATAGAGTAAGTCAATTGGTGAATGGATAAGAAATGATCTATATGTTGCATGAATATAGTGTAACAGTCAATTGGTGAATGGATAAGAAATGATCTATATGTTGCATGAATATAGTGTAACAGTCAATTGGTGAATGGATAAGAAATGATCTATATGTTGCATGAATATAGTGTAACAGTCAATTGGTGAATGGATAAGAAATGATCTATATGTTGCATGAATATAGTGTAACAGTCAATTGGTGTATGGATAAGAAATTATCTATATGTTGCATGAATATAGTGTAACAGTCAATTGGTGAATGGATAAGAAATTATCTATATTATAGTAACTGCTTTACTTACCATCAATTGTACAAATGCACTATTGTTTGGGGCGCTTGTTTCAGCCAAAGATTTTTCGGACTTTTTAGACAAAATTCATTTACTACCTAAATAAGTTGTGAAACGGACATTTTTAGTGGCAAATAAAAATAACTTACTATTCAAAATCGGTTGCAAAATAAAGATTTCATTTGCAAAAGCTGTTTTTGATGGGGCATTTTCAATGCAAAATTTTGCTGCATGAAATATTTGAAAACACATTTTTTTTTTAGAATTTGTTGGATATTCGTAAATTAAGACATCCTGAAAGTATTATAGCAAAATATGAATTGAATTGAATTGGATTTTATAGTCTCACCAACAGCTAAGGTCATATGGCGACTTTCCAGCTTCCATTGGTGAAGGAAGACCCCAGGTGCCCCTCCGGGCAATTTTCGTGCACGGGCGGGCACCTGGGTAGAACCACCGACGTTCCGCAAGCCAGCTGGATAGCTTCCTCACATAAAGATTCCTAGGCCCCTGAGGGATCGAACCTACAGCGGTGAGGGGCAAGTGATTTCAAGTCAGAGACGTTAACCACTCGGCCACGGACGCCCCTAGCAAAATATGAAGGCTAACTGAAGTTGGAATTTCTTAAATTTCTGCTGTCCCACCAACAAGAAATTTACATTGGAAAAGCCCTATCAAAAAATCGTTTTGGATGTAAAATATTTATTTCTCAACCAATTTTCAAAACTATAGTAGTTTTATTTACCACTAAAAATGTCAGTTCTAATGATATATAATTCATGTACGTATTATTTAAATTGATGGAGCTACTGCAGAAAAACCTTTGGCTGAAACAAGCGCCCCAAACAATAAACATTTGAGTGAATGTACTAGAAATTTAGGTCCACCTAAGAACCATTTGTGCCACTTACAGACCAAATTTCACATAAGCGTTTTCTTTCCAGGTACAAGTTCATCATGTTCTTTGCAAAATGGTGTTGTATTGGTAGTGTTCACAATTTTCATGCCTTCCCTCCACTTCACCCCCTTATATGTTGCATACTTTAATATCCCACTGGGAGCTCGACTTGCGAGAAAGTGTTGATTCTTACGGATTGCGGGATGAGTACAGTACTGATTCTACCAAGAAAAAGTGGGTGGAGACTGCCTCCACCTCAAAAAAATCGACTGTCATATATAACCTCTCGTGTTGAAAATGTCGTTAACACCATACAAATCATATGACATAATTATTTTAGACAATGTTCGCATCATATTAAAGTAAACATCTTCATATATGCATGAATTTCTTGTGGTGTAGAAATAATATATAGTAAGGTATATGTGAATACTAGAAATGATCTGTATGTTGATTTACTTACCCTCAATTAGGTGAATGTACTTGCATTGAGGTCTCTGACAAAGACCCAACTTAAAATCTTTGCATACTGGGAGGGTGTCCAGCAACTGCAAGAGGTCAAAGGTCAAGGTCACTTCATGTTACCATGGTGATAAGCTATACTGCATGATTAAATTACACAAACCGCTCAATTCAGAAAATATTATCACAAACTATTAATAAAATAAAACAACACCATAATCTATGTGTATTAAGTCATAATTAAGCGGAAGAAGTTTTGCATTAGTGTTAAATTGTTAATAATAGATTAATTAATATTAGCATTAATAAGTAGTATATAATGTAGATCTATGAGAAAGGTTAGTCGGTACATCTTGCATGGCGAAGCTTTGTAAAGGGTTTATTTGCTTAAGAAACAAGCCTTCTAGCTTTGTTGACAGCTCTGGAGATAAGGGACATCAGCAGTGGATCTCAGGCTCCATGAAGAGTGGCTTCCCTTTGGCAGCCATTTTGATTTTCTACTGATAAACCTTTTGCAGCTACCAGATGTTTGCTCCGAGGTTTATCCTTGTGTTATGTTAGGGTAGGCTGTTACGATACATGTTGGTGCTTGGACAGATTCTAACTCAACATTCAAAAACACATCGACTGTGACAAAGGTCAAATATATTTAAAACACACGTGTACAGGTATATAGACTGCTGGTTACTACTACACGCTCTCATGCAAGTCAATGGCCAGTTTTTACTAATCATTCAGAGAAAGTGCAAGTACGCCTGTTTGCGTGGCATGTGAAGTTTATTTTCTACATCTACAATTTCTGCTCCAAGAACAAGAGCTTGGTTCTTTTCTGTCATAATATCTGACAATGATGTTGTTTAGATGCTCGGCAACACAATATTTAGTGCTGCCGGCGCAGAGAGAGCGGACAAGGAGCAATTAAGAAGCACCAAAATATTAGTACTCTAGAATAAATCCCTCTAGTTTGGTTACATGCCAGGCAGATGGACGCCAGTACACAGGACTTCCATTTCAAGACTTTTTCTGAAAGACAATGCAGTGTACTTCACTGGCTTGCTCAAGGTCACAGATTTCCTTGGCGAAGTCTCAAACCTGCAAATTTTCCCTTATGTCAAGAAAGGGTGCTCCTACTACACTAATTAAAGGATCTGAACTTAATACTTCTATTAAAAATAAAAAGGTTGATTTATATTTTTCTGGAGGCATACATTTTTTTTTGTTGTTTTTTAATGCTTTCGATGCCACAGTGAAAAACATAGATGTACGACCAACATAAACCCTAATCTACCTGCATATATATTCTGCTGGCTGATTACGGTTTACAGTTTGCGACTCACGATTGCTTTCCCTTACACTCTACGTATGAAATAGCACAAAAAGGTTTGAATTCAAATTTTAGCAGACAACATTTGAAATTTGGTGGCGAAAGGTTTAAACTTCAGAAAATGAACCGCTATATTTCCCATCTGCGAATGTACAATAAGTATGAGAGAGCGTCGACTGAAGTGACCAATTATAGCTGTACCTGCTTATTTGCATCAAAGTAATTAACACTATGTGCATTGCTAGGGACCAGACTTCCTGGATGTGGTGGTGGTGGACCCGTCACCATTGTCGTTGACGCCATCTCCGGACCGACAACCATCGGCACTGTTGCCATGACGATTGTGCATTGTCATGGCGACGGATGGAACATCAGGGAGGGGCCATTTAGTGTCATTGGGTGCAATACGGATCAAGCAGAAAATACCACATGCAGGTGAAAGGTGTTGGAAGCAATAAGCACACGGACAGATGCACGAGGTGTAACGAGCATGAAAATAAATAAAGATACAATACTGTCGTTAGCTAGTGTCAACTATGAAAGCAGCATGCCGTCTCAGAGCCTGATGTAATTCTACATATAGGCATTTTGCCATATATAATAAATATATGCATGTATTCCCCAGTGTGCCTTATTTAGACTGTTTTTATAGCCATTATTTCATCATATTCCCAATGACAAATTTCCCAATTTTTAAGACAAAAATTTCCAAATGGAAAGAAGAAAAATAAATCATAATTTTTCTCCTTTTTTCAAATAATTTTCACGAAAAAAAATATTTCAACTTTTTATTTATGTAGTTCTCATATGATATTTTTATGATTCTTATATACATGTGTTGCTCCTTCATATAAGTCATAAAATAGGAAGCATCTACAAATCCCATGATACTTATATATGGCAAAATATGTAGTGTACATTACACATTTAACTACCATTAAAAACGTTCTTCTAAAGAATAGATTTATGATTAAATTCTTTGGAAGTACTGCGCTGCAATTTTATAACAACTAAAATAAATTTGGAACACCTGCTTTAACTGTATACAAAGTTTCAGGTGTGAATACATTTTTGAAGATGTTAAACATCAATTTTAATATTTCATTACCAATACAAACTATAGCTGGTAGGGAAAAAAAAACTTGAGCCAGAAGTGAAGTTGTTTTTAATGGCCGAGTAAAATGCTAGCTTTGAGATTGTATTCTGCGTGTTAATAATAAGCAGTTAAGGTTAATTTGCAAATGAAATATAACAACACAATTATAATGAATTTATATTACAATATACATCATGCTTTTTATTGCTTTCTCAAGTATATAGGACTCCCATCTCAAGCTCAGAACATGTTTTTAATAATTTATGTTCTTTATAAGTTTTAAACAAGTCTACCTTATAAGAGGCAATAAAAAGCATCATGTGAAATAATAGTGAACTACTTAATACAGTACTGTAAATAAAAGGTTAATCAGTCCACTAATAGGTGAGATGGAACAGCAAATAAAATGTTAAACAGTTCATCGCTAGATGGAACAGTTAATAAAATGTTAAACAGTTTCATAGATGGAACAGCTAATAAAATATAGATGGAACAGTTAATAAAATGTTAATAACTTCACCGATAGATGGAACAGCAAATAAAATGTTAGAACACATTAGGATACAATACATACAACACAGTACAAAATAGTCAACATTACAATTTTTTTTTTAAACAAGAGAGGGAGGGGTAGGGCATTCCTTCAGACATTTCATATCCAAACTTATAACTAGAAGCCTCACGTTATTATTAATCTATATATGTATTTTTGACTAGATTTCTGAGGTAGGACCCTGATGCAATGGTTATTACCTCAGTTTGGGACCGTGGTGTAATGGTTAGTACCTCAGTTTGGGACCGTGGTGTAATGGTTAGTACCTCAGTTTGGGACCGTGGTGTTATGGTTATTACCTCAGTTTGGGACCAAATTTGGACTAATTCTCCAAAAATTAAAAAAACAAGTTCACTAATGACCAGTCCTTCAGATGAGACTTCAAACCGAGGTCTGCTCGCTAAAATGCCCAGTGCAATACAGCGGGAATAAATAAACAACTTGATATATAATCGAGCCATGTCCTGATATAAGACAAATGCTGTGAAATTCTCGTAACATCAGTCCGGTATAAATATTCTTATTTTATTTTTTACCTAGATTTTTCAAATTCAATGACTGAACCAACAAGGGAAAAAAATCCTTAAGTCTTATTAATTGGAATTCTAGCAAAAGCCAATCACATTTCACAGAATTCTCTGGGGAAAAACGCGTTTTAATTACCGGTATATATAATGGCAATATCTCTTAATTTTTTAAGAAAATTACAGTAGAATGATTGATGGATAGATCGTTTAGAAAACCAGTTGAAGTCTTGTAAGCAGTGTGTGCCAAGTACTTGAATGGAAATGTCAAGATCAGTTAAAAGGAGTATGTATAGCTTTGAAATACACATGATCATCTCCATTAGCGAGCAGGATGATCCATCTTGTGCCGGAATTTGTATCAAAATAAATGACTGTTCCTCAAAAGCTTTGTAACTTATGCAACTACTGGGGATATGCATTATTTAGAGCAAGTTGTTACAAATTGAGAAGCAACTGGCGTTACAATAAATTTCAATTTAGCAAATGCATTTCTCATTGAAATGATGCCGTAGGAGTGCGGTCCTGTTTGTCAGCCTATTATCTTGCTATGTGCTCTCCAAATTGTGTTTGGTTTGATGTAAAAGCTACTCCAACTGTCTGCACAAGCTAGTCATAATGTGACTGCAGAGTGCAATGTATCTAATTTACCAGCCATTTCGGAAGAACCAAAACATAAGTTTGTATTCATCTTGATAACAGTACAAATTCATTGATATTGACATCGTCTCCCCCAACAGGGATTTCAAGCGATTCTCAGCATGTCTGAGAAGTAACCAAGGACTATAAACTGAATGTTGCTTTACGGCTGATCAACATTACTTAGAGCCGTCCCAGAGAAAGGGAAAGGATACATAGGAACCTGGGAACCTTACCCTACTTTTACTAACAAATAGATTTCTATGGTTCTTTAACATGCTTGGAGGATAGACTCGAATACATGGGACTGCCTGGTTTACGCTCTCATCTGATGGACAAGGCTTAGGGAAAGTGTCCTGCCCAAGAACACTCCAACAAAACTCTAAGAACCAAATGAGGCTTGAAACTGGGTCCTCCAGATTTCAAATCCATCATGAATCTGCCACACCAGTCCCCACCCCCACCCCTCAATGAAGATCTGCATGCATGCATCCATATTACTTTTTTTAATATCAAGGTTGCTTGTTTTGAGTTTGATGCAGATATTCTATTAAATTTATTCAATTTTGGACTGTGCTATATGACTACACTGAAAAGTTATACTGTGAAATTATCATATTTGTGGGGAATACTTTTAAGTAGAATTGTTCAGGATATAAATCGAGTGGTGGAAGCAAAACTATTGTAACTATATAAGAACAAGATAGATGTTCACAATGACCCGCAAATCAAGCAGTGATAAAGTTCAACAAAATATTTAGTCTGTTGTGTAATTCAAATTTATGCAATATTTGAAAGCGAATTTAAAATACTAAGGTTGGTGCAAGCCCACAAACAAATTATTTCACAGTATATGCTACCAAAAGGTTTAAACAGAACTGTTACTGTTGGTGCTAATAAATCAATTCATGGATCAACATAAATACCGAACTCAAAACAACAACAAATGGAGAATTCATTCATAAATCGGTAGAAGTATATCAAGATATGCTTTTAAATTATCAAAGATGACGATTTTAAGTATATGCTGTCATCAATAGATCTTGTTTTACTCTAAAATTTGAAAATAAATTCTCCACTTTTAAAAACCACGTTGGGTGCATGACCAGAAGCATATTTATAACAGGACAGGTACAGCTAATATTAAGATTATAATGTTCATTTGACCATCGTCATCATCATCATCATCTACTCGAATGACACCATCAGCATGCACTAATATCCTTCTTTTTAATGAAATAATTTACTTCAATAGTTACCTCCCTTTATATTTAAAATTCTTATCTCCCTTTGTATCTACAATACTTTTCTCCCTTTTATCTACAATACTCATCTCACTTTATAGCTACAAAACTTATCTCCCTTTATATCTACAATACTTATCTCCCTTTATAGCTACAAAACTTATCTCCCTTTGTATCTACAATACTTATCTCCCTTTATAGCTACAAAACTTATCTCCCTTTATATCTACAATACTTATCTCCCTTTTCATAGGTGTTGAGTGCATTATTACTTACACGACACGGGTATATATTGTGGCTGTTGCATCTGCATCGCTGCAATGGCTTGTTGGTAAGAGGCAACGTTAGTGAAGGGCTGGTACATTGGTAAACCCTTGGCATCGGCAACGGCAACGCGTTTATACTGACCTATCATGCCGGGAATCTGGGACTGAAAAAAAGAGGCAATCAGAACGTAAATATAAACTGTAACAAAGAAATTGCATGATGGGTAATGAAGAAAGAGAACAGTACATAAATGGTCAGACTGGGTCCACTAAAACTAGCCAATCGAAACAGTCTGAAATCAACTCGTTATCGACACGAATATACATGCTAGCTCTAGTAATCCCAATCTAAACATTTCTTTTTCTCATAAAACGTGAAATGTAAGCTAAAAAGCGACTACTTTAAAAATGCAAAATGTAATATCTGAGGATCAGCAAGTATGGACTGCGGGACTTGATAAGATCGAGGCTGTTAGTTCAGATATAATATAGGAAAAACCGTTACGGCAGAACATATATATGTGTGTGCAGTAAACATGTAGTTGCCGTAAGGGATGCATGGTTTGAAACAAGCAATAAATTAAAATAAAAAAATACATCTGATTACAATTTTAAGATAGCCCTTTTCCAAACAAATTCTGCAACATTTACAATAAATATATATAAAATCTTTTTTTCTAGAATATTTTAATCATTGAATATAATAGCATTTAAAATATTTCCAAATGAAAAAAAAAATAGCTTTGCAAAACCACATGACACATCGTTAATTTCTTGATTTTTTTTTTCCGCTGAAACTGAAACAAAAAATTTAGAATTTTAATGAGACACCGCAAAAAGCTACCAAAAAGTAAAAATAATTTTGACAAGACAAGCAGTTTCTAGCAATTTTGTATTATATAACTCCAAACAATACTGACATATCTTAGTTCTAATACTTTTACACAAGCGTTTTCAGTTATACAAGTAACAGCCAACATGCATTAGCGTGAAACTGTCCACGACGTAGCTTGGATTACAATTCAAATCACGCAACGCACTCTAGCGGCAGCTTGGTTTAGGGTGACGTGGCATGTTCGAATTATTGTAGTGAAACAATTCCCATGATGTCACATATCAGTCATGCCCAATAGTTAGTTATCCTTGCTGAATATGTACATTTTTTTATTTTAACTTTTTTTTCTGACAGACAGAAGAAACAACTACTTATATGAATGACCTTATTGAGTTATTTTCATACCCAATATTTGTTTTAAACTATATTCTGCTTTATTTTTAATTCCAATTGTATTTGCTTATTCAAAATGTCAACTATTACTACTTTCTGCCTTATTCAATTTGAAAGAATTATTTTCTGTCCTATTATACAGTTTACAGAAGTTTTTTTGTCCTGTTGTATTTTGCAGATTGTAAGTTATTCTCTGTCCTGTTGTACTTCAAAGTTATTCTCTGTCCTATTGTTGAAGAAGTTATACTTTGTCCTATTGTACTTTGCAGAAGATATTCTCTGTCCTATTGTATTTTGAAGAAGTTTCTCTTTGTCCTATTGTACTTTGCAGAAGATATTCTCTGTCCTATTGTGGTTTGCAGAATTGTTTTCTGTTCTTTTGTATGTTGCAAGTTATTCTCTGTTCTATTGTACCTTGCAGAAGTTATTTTCTGTCTTATTGTATTTTGAAGAAGCATGATTCTGTAGATGTAATTTGGTGGCCTATTGTCACATTATTCTAGAAATTATTTGCTGTTTTGTGTCATATTGTCACATGATTCTGTAGTAGCCGTTTTGTGTCCTATTGTCACATGATTCTGTAGTAGCCATTTTGTGTCCTAATGTCACATGATTCTGTAGGTCATTTTTTGTCCTATTGTCACATGATTCTGTAGCAGTCATTTGTGTCCTATTGTCACATGATTCTGCAGCGGTCATTTGTGTCCTATTGTCACATTATTCTAGAAATTATTTGCTGTTTTGTGTCATATTGTCACATGATTCTGTAGTAGCCGTTTTGTGTCCTATTGTCACATGATTCTGCAGCAGTCATTTGTGTCCTATTGTCACATGATTCTGTAATAGTCATTTTGTGTCCTATTGTCACATGATCCTGTAGTAGCCATTTTGTGTCCTATTGTCACATGATTCTGTAGTAGCCATTTTGTGTCCTATTGTCACATGATTCTGTAGTAGCCATTTTGTGTCCTATTGTCACATGATTCTGTAATAGTCATTTTGTGTCCTATTGTCACATGATTCTGTAGTAGCCATTTTGTGTCCTATTGTCACATGATTCTGTAGTAGCCATTTTGTGTCCTATTGTCACTTGTCACATGATTCTGTAGCAGTCATTTGTGTCCTATTGTCAAATGATTCTGTAATAGTCATTTTGTGTCCTATTGTCACATGATTCTGTACAAGTCATTTTGTGTCCTATTGTCACATCATTCTGTAGCAGTCATTTTGTGTCCTATTGTCATATTATTCTAGAAATTATTTGCTGTCTTCTGTGTCACATCAATCTAGACTTATTTAGTTATACTTAAGAAAAGTGTTCTAGAATTGTCATGTATTAGAAGACTAAAATTATTATAATTCTAGCTGTTTTTTTTGTACTATTTCAATGTCATGTATATTGTTAAATTATCGTTAAAAAGAGAAATATGTGCTGATTTTGGCTAGTAACTATTAAATGAAACTCTTTATTTATTTTATGGAGCAAATCTGTCAAATGTCTTGAAGTAGGGTATTTAATATGTCGGTGCTCCTATCCTGATACATGTTTTTTTTATATAAATAGCATTATTTTATTGTTGTTTTTTGTGCTTTTTTGTAATTTAATATCAAAATCATGTTTAAATCACACAAGAATTAAAGTAAAACAAATGTGATATCATGAAGTAAGCTTTTTTTTTTTTTTTTTCGAGAGATAAGCTGTGAAGCAATCAACCTTCTTTTAAAAGTTTAAATGATCTCTACGGTAAGCTTCTACCAAACAAAAGTTAGTGCACCCTGTTCTTGCACAAAAACACTATGCCACCCCACAACTGAACCAAGCTGCTCACAAGAGGGCAAATTAAGTTAAACTCATGTCACCAAATATACACTTTGTGTTGTATTAAAGAATGAAATAAATCTACAAGCAGAAAAAAGAGAGCGTAATACGTTTATACACAATATTTGTTGTCATGTGACTGTGCAAAAAGTTTTCATCCTAAAGCAGACTACATCTACATGCGGAAAGCATGATGGGAAATCTTTTTGATTTAATATCGTCAGACATGTTACAGCTGCATGGAGTATTGAAAAAAGCAAGGCCAAATATAATAGTAAATAGTGAAGCTTCACCCATACTCAATTCTTCCATACCAACTTTGACAACAATAACCCAAAGTGTTTTTTTTTTAAAATGTTCGCGATAACGAAGCTCTAATTGGAGGAACTGTTAACGTTATTCAAACAAATGAAAATTATTTGAATTCATTTGATTTCTTTAGAATTTCAGTAGTTCCAGACTTTCTGTTTGCTAATTTCTCCCGCCCCTCCTACACTACAAAAAATGGTTGCTTATATTAATAAACTGGACATGAAGCATAGCATCAGCTTCCATGATCCGTCCCGCGCCAATTCCACGGAGTCTACCCAGCTGCCATGAAGTGTAACACATCTGGTGAGTATTTAAAGATCTAATAACAAGTACCAGAACAAAATCCTCGCTCGGGTCACGAGGTCGTTTCTTTCCCGTCAGTACCTCTACCACTTGTGGCTAATTAGTAAATTAGCAGAGCACGGCGTACGTATGTATTCGTACAAGATTGGCGAGGACGTTTGATTGGCCGTAAAGTTGGCGTTTGGCGGGAATTGGCGGCACATGACAACAGGCAAGCACAGCACAAGGCATGATGGGTAGTGGTAGTGATGAAAATAAAATAAAAATAGCACCATCGGTAAAAAATTGTCAATCCAACATGCATAGTAATTATTGTCTTCATCCAGTAATGGTATGTTTGTTTACAAGTACAATAATTTTGGCGTTCTCGGTTCTGTAACATTGGTTACATTATGTAGTTACAAAATAACAGGCCCTATGCAAAGCAGTTGTCACCCCAGATTTATAATATCTATTTTTCATCAACTTAAAAATGAATAGTTAAATTAATACCATAGTACCACATGCTTGAACTTTTTTGTTGTTATTTTAGAAAAAGCAATTTTGTACACTTCATCCCAAAATGGTCACAGAGTAACACAGAGCAAAGATGGCAATATCAATTCACAAATGGCTTTAACACAGTAAAAATAAGCAGTATAAAAGAGGGTGTGATTATTTTTGCCTCGAGCCTGTTATTGGATATGTCATAATAAGCTTAAGACAAAACTGAACATGCCGCTGGCCTCAAAGATAATAAAAAACAAGGGTTCTAAAATATAAAAGCTGAAGACAATTTGCCAAAAATAATAGTAAGTCAAGTGGATTATACCATATAGCAAAGAAATATTACGATTTTTAGTGATCAGAATTTGTTTTTCAAAAATTATAGAACCATGGTTTTGTTCTAATATTTAAGCATCAGCAGATGGTAAATACTGTGCAAAGGTCATGGTTAAAGTGTGACAGGAAAGGTCAGAGGAAGATCAATTTTGTCCAGTCAGAATTAATAATATTTTGTTCATATCAGTCTGTCTGCAAGAAATAAAAAAAAAATCAGCCTGGAAGAAGATATAGAAACCAAAATCCCTGTAATAAAAAGCTTGTTTTTATATCGGAGTTTCCCTGCAGCTTCTAAGAAAACAGAAAATGTAAAAGTTTCTTTCAAAATGGCAGTCTTGTTCCTGCTCAGCTGGTCACATGACATCATGTATCCAGGAAGTGCATCATTTTGAATGCTTTTGCTTTTAAGGTTGTGTTGGGTGTTACTGTGTGGTAAATGTATACTTAGCTGTGGTGAAGGGTCCCTGCAGATACTTTAAGCTGTCTTTATAAGATTAGCATATGTCTAGGAGAAATCTAATCAAGCAAAAGCAATGACGTAAATTATGAGGGTTCACCAGAGGTATATAAATGATTTTTCTATGTCATTAGTACCCGGGTAGGCCCTCAAAACTGAGTATTATATAATACAAGCAATATAATCAGTGATTAAAATACATATCAACAAATTTATACATGATATCAACAAATGTTGAAAGCAAATTCACTTTAGGCTGTAAAATGTCAATCTACCAATCACATTGCAATATCAAGTCACATGGCCATGCTTTTGGTCACCAACTTGGCCTCTGCAAATATTTGCTAAATACTTGTGATTGCCTCCCTGCAGTGATGATCTACTAAATTCCAAGATGGCTGCACAGTTGTGAGAATAACAATGCCATGATAATTGCGCTCTCATCCTGGTCGAGCAACTTTTTCTTTTTATTGTTTGTTCCAAAACCATAATTATTCAGAATTAATTAAAACTCCAAATTTTGTCACCGCAATGATTTTTCTTCAATATTTTTACTATATTCACCCCTGTACACGTGTTTCGTGTGTCGAAAAAGCAAGTGGCAGCAGGTCAAAGGTCAGGGTTGAAGGTAGAAAAAGACTACACGCATTCTAGTCGCTCTACAAGAGGTGCCAGGCGAGATTAAAAGCTCTACTAGGTGTGTCAGATATAAACCAATACCTTGCACCAGCTACTAAAGTGTAAAAGGTCACACAGGACTGCCATTTATTGAAACATATTTGAAAGGAGAATTCTGTTATTAACAGTTTTTTTTTAAAAAATTATCTTTATATAAGTTTATCCTGAATATAGCTGAATGCATATGGCATACTTATATGCCTATAATGTTAATCTGAATGAATATTATGAAAATATATCTTAACCGACGCATATATCAGACATGTTAACTGAATGCATGTAGCGCACATGTTAAGCTTTATGTAGAAAATCTCCGGAACAAATATACCCAAGAAATGGCTGGCCTGGGTGTGAAACCAAAATTTCAAACAGGAGGCTCCAAGGTGCACAAGTTGCATCAAGATGCTTTTACATGATTATGAACTGTTACAACAAAAATATGCATCTACAAGCCTTGGCACTTCCCCAATGCTGCATGTGTCGGCATGGAAACGTGAAACAGCCAAAAGCAGAAAGCTTGTGCAGAAAGAATAATAGTGATTACAAAATAGTGCAAGAGTATTCAATTAATTTAGTAATTTTGTATCGTTCTTTATAATGTGATTGTTCAGATCAGGTTCATTGTCTGAATAATGTTTCTAAAAAAAAATGGCAAAAGATGAAAACAACGATTTAAAGACATTTTTAATGCTTCAGCCTTATTGCAAAATAAGTAGATATACCATAAGGGCAGATCACTCTAAAAGAAACTATGTCAAGTTGCATAACCCGGTAATGATTTTAAGAGAAACCAGCTAACCTAGCAAAATTGCATTTATTTTCACCATGGCAACACTACATTTAAAAAAAAAAAAATTGCAAACAATTTCAAAATGCGTACTTGTAAAATATTAGGAAGAGTATTTCTGTCTGCAATATAAGAGCATATATTTATACAAACATCTGAGATTTGAAAGCTCAGTAAATGGTCATTTAAATTCTACAATGGTTGCCATGGTTACCAATAATGTTCTTTAACAATAATGACTTCAAATTAATATAATGATTCCAACAATTTCCCAGATTGATTTTTGTCTATTTGTTCGTATTATCACAGACCACAAAGTGTTCTTCTAGATCTCAATTGCATGTCTGGGAGATCGCAGACATAGATATGGAACAAAACATAATCTGAAGCCATTATGGAGATACTGAGCAAATGAGAAATTTCTAATTAGCAAAAGAAAAAAACATTACAAGTGAAGATGATGAGGTCTGAATGCATCAGGGTAATGTGTCTACTGTTGTTACAAATGCTGAGATTAGCGAGCTCTAAGGATTCTTAGCTCTTCCCATAATTACAAAAGTTTTGCTGTGCCAGAGTAGCTTTCTTAGATTACATTCATATCAAGTGACTGGGAGAATTAAATTGACATGTTTTATTGTTTGTCTTTTGATATTTAAAATCTTCCAGCTTGTAAAGTTACAAGACTGCAGTTAGATATATGAGCATCAAAAGTCGTTTGTTTTCATGAAAAGCATTGCTTTTTGAGATATAGATTTGCAGATTAAAAAATATGCCAATTTTGAGTAAGCAATGCTAGAGTAACTGATGCATTCAATGAAGTGAGGGGAGGATTAGGCATTACACTGGCAAAAAAGACATTTAGATTTAGTTTTAACAATTTTTTCCTTCATATTTGCCCCTTCTTGACCGTGAGCAAGAAGTTAGGAACCCTATTAAGCAGGAGGGGAGGGGTTTGACAATCTAGTTAAATCAGAAACTGACAGCATACATGTAATAATGGAAGAAAACTAATATCAGCTTTCCAGAAACCTACAATTTTGGAAAACCATTCTCTAGTGGTTTCGAGATGTCAAGATTAGCAACTTAAGCATAATAATAATCCTGAGAAATGATCATCAAGAAGATTTATCACCTAAGTAGCATCATGATCATCAAGAAGATTTATCACCTAAGTAGCATCATGATCTTTAAGAAGATTGGTCCTATTAAGAAGACTTATTACTGTAGCATCCAAACCCTGCAGCAGACTACTCAACTCAACAAAAAAATATTTATTTTTTTACTATTTACCTCCCCTGGATTAACATACTCGTTCGTACATCAGTGCACATGAATGACTGAATAGATGCACAAGCTTTATATTCTAGCTGGACATTTATCACTAGCTGAAGAGCTAGACAGAGGCAGATCAGAGCTATTATAGCCTTAATATCTACAAGGACTTCAATAACCATATTCAGTTGACTCCTTTTTCCAAATGCCCAGAAGACTGAGACAGTGAATCGGAATAAAACTGTCTTACCATACCCAGGATTCCCTGTAACCAGTCTTCTAAGATGGGGAGAAAATCAGAGGAGACTGTAAACCAGATAAATTTGCTCTACCATACCCAGGATTCATTGTAACCAGTGAACTGAAACTGAACTAAGATGGGGAGAAAATCAGAGAAGAGACTGTATGTAAACCAGATAAATTTGCTCTACCATACCCAGGATTCCCTGTTTACCAGTCTTCTAAGATGGGGAGAAAATCAGAAAAGAAACTGTAAACCAGATACATTTGCTCTACCATACCCAGGATTCCCTGCTACCAGTCTTCTAAGATGGGGAGAAAATCAGAGGAGAGACTGTAAACCAGACTAAATTTGATCTACCATAACCAGTATTCCCTGTAGATGTGGAAAAGATTGTAGAAGAGTCTGTGAACAAAGTCAGCCAACAGAACATATTAACACAATGAACAGACATAACCATTATCAATAACTAATTTTTTGTTTCCCCGTCATATTCCGATGATTCATTTTTTTTTACCAGTGTAATGGGAGTCTCAGAGAAGTTACAAATAAAGCCTAGAATAGTTCCATAATGTATCAACATGTCAGCAGTACTAATGACAAAAACCTAACAATCCATAATTTAGACTAAGGCCTTGTATGAACGTTAGTATGAAGCAAGCAAAATTTTTCCAAATAGTTTTTGCTCCGAAGTAACATATAGGTATTTAACACCAGCCAGTGAATTTCTCATGAAATATTTCAGTCCAAAGCGCATGTTGTATACATTATGAAGCCCAGCACAGAAAGAGCTAGAGTAGAGAGTGAAGCAGTGAGGGTGGGTGGGGTAAATGACATGATCACAGTGGTCAGGTTTACCCTACCAAGGCTTGAGCCTGCGCGGCGGCTGCTGCGTTAGCCCTTTGCTGACAGGCCTTGATTTGCGCTTGTAGGTGAGGAGGAGGGTGAAAATAACGACACGAATCCCGTGTACATTTCCCTTTTATGTAATCCATACACACCGTTACACAGTTCTCAGACGTGTCAACTGTCACATTATCGGGCGGGTGTGCGTAGCGACACTCGCTCGGTTGACGTGTGCATGTTCCTCGCTGAAACTCGCGACAAACCTGCAAGTGACAGAAAATGGAAAGGCGAGAGAGTTAGATAGATAGCTGGGGAAAGATACAGTGTAAGTAGGGAGATTTTAGGTGTGTCGGTGCTTAGTGTGAATGTCCTCTTGTGAAAAATGTAAATTTAAAGATTTTGTTTCCTTCTAATTCAAGTTTTGTTACTTCCCCCAGGAATTAAAATGGATAAAAAACAGAATATCTATTCGATTCATAAGTAATATTGTATATAAAGGTCGAAATTTGCAATTCATTTTCCATACACTACAATATGCAGCCTGTTGTTTTGATTGATTCCTGACATTCTGTCAAAATGACAACTGGAAAAAAGTGTGCACTTGACGTACATAATATCTTACGGAGATTTATTTTACATCTTCATAAAAGCAAAAATGAGTATCTCAGTCGTTTATAAAAATTTAAAACAATTAAAAGTTTGAAATCAAAACTAGAAAGAAAGAAACTTAAAAGCTTTCAACAAATTTCATATTACAACATCTATAAATCGGATGCAGTTTTAATGTGTCATAGACCAATGATAACAATTTGCTGGGAGCAAAATTAATGATGATGTTTTTCTTTTTAAATTAATAGAAACCATTTTCTTCTAATTTCCTATCACCTAGACAACCTGGCGTCAGAGTTCCATATAACAATACTCTCACCTTGCATCCCACGATTCAATCAATGAAATATTGCTTTGTGAGCACACGAAAGGCATTTAGAGGTAATTTATTGAGGGAAAAAATCATTTTGTCACCTTGCGCTTCATTACAATCCAGATAATGGCCACATATTTCTAAAACAGGAGCAATTTCTAAATGCATTTTGGATTGACAAAAACAGAATGCTGATTGTCAACAAGTTGCCAGGGGACAGGTCTATATCATGCTTCCTAGATTGGAAGATGAGTCAACTTCTGACAGATAATATTGCTGTGGCAGTCAGAGGATTATACATTAATTTAAGGACAACATCGTCAGCTACAATTTCCTTTACTAAAAATACATTTAGTACTCGAAAGTTTTTATCCTTATTTTACAAAGAAATGGGACATGGTTGCTTGCCAGAAAATTTTAATACAACTGAAGTAAGGTATAGTTAGTTCAACGTTTATATGCCTACCAAAGTTTCAGACGATTTTTCAGTAAGATGTTCTGGATCACCGGATTTTAGACTGAAATACTGGAATTTCCCTTCAAAATGGACAGCTGAACATTTACTAAATATCTGCAAATACCTGTTTTATGGTTTTATAAAAGGCTCCACTGAACTGTGGCCAATTAAATGCACTACGTAAACAATTTAAGGCACTTGCTGTAAATGTATAAAAATAAAAAATAAAAAAAAATCTCTGGATTCTTTGCAAAGAGTTTTGCCAGCCATGTAGCTAACCTCACAAGGAGCAAGAAACAAAACTTTAATTAGCCGCAAAATGGGTTTCCTTAAACTGATTTGTAAGAGCAAAACATTTTTTAATTGTTTTTCCAATGAAGAAAATAATTACATTGGTGAATGTAAAGTGACTAAAATAATTTACAAGATAATGCAGATTAAACTTTGCAACAAGTAAGGACTTTGCAACAAGTAAGGGTGGGAGGGAAAGGAGGTAAATAAAATTAGCAATGTGTGGATAAAACCAGTTGTGTAGGAAGGTTGAGGGCACAGACTGGACGCGAGTTAGCTATAGCAGAGTAGCAAAGAGTATAAATATTTAGCAAAATATTCATTATTGGTGTAAAAGATCTACTAATACATACTTGATATGTACTCCACCCATTCGTACAATAGTCCATCTAAATGTACAGAGATAGGTAAGGATATGTGCGTATCTAAATCTTCGGATACTGCGTCCAACAAAGCCTAACTAATTTTGGCGATAAAAGCAAGCCTATCTGACGAACCAGTCTAAAATAGCGAGTGAGCCGAACTAAAATGCCTTGTTTTTTTGTCCTGAATATTTTGCCGAAATCCCCGAGTCTCCAACTGAAGACTTGGGTAAGCTTTACTACCCTGTTAGAGCTGATATAGTCAAACTGTTCAACAGAAATGGGTCAAGAATTCGACCAAGATGACGTGTACAGCATTTTTGCAATAATAATGATTTTTACATTTTTTTAAACGTAAAATT
Organism: Cyrtodaria siliqua; assembly: GCA_037043455.1. Lineage (NCBI taxonomy): Eukaryota > Metazoa > Mollusca > Bivalvia > Adapedonta > Hiatellidae > Cyrtodaria > Cyrtodaria siliqua. The sequence continues at coordinate 101,378 of JAWPHD010005132.1, forward strand.
GTGGACGTACAAATGATAACGGTACATTTGAATTGAAGTACTAATTACGCAGGTGAGGTACATTCACACGCAGCTGTATGTCATATTAGTATAGATCTTACAGATTTTACGGTGTAATAATTACACCAGTGAAAATAAATGCGTTTACTTTACTATGAAAGAACCATCTACATTTGTTACATAATGTTTTATGTTTTCAGAATGTTTGTGTCTGAGTTCAGACGCTTTGGACAGAGTTCACTCAATGAATAGGACAAGCGTAGAAACAAAAATGTTTCTTCTCGTGCCATTTAATTTTCATGCTGGCTTTGTGATAAAGTAAACGGCATTATTTCCATTGGTATATATATATATATATATATATATATGAATTTGAGGTTTTATAGCCACAATTTTAGTCCTAGTCCTTTTTTTTTATATAAACATACATGTATGATATTTTAGCTCTAAAACCTCAAATTATATTCTGTCGTTTGCATGGCTATGTTAGAATATTGGAAGCATTTATATGGAAATGGCGGCAAGCTTTGCATGGATCGACAGTTTCAATCACGTCTGCTGCAGAGTAATGCAATGTTATGCAGTTCAGCTAGAAAGATGCATCATAGTTAATGCATTAAACCTTGACAAAAAGGCTGAATTTGAATATTAAATTTAAATAAATTAAAATGACACAGGAAGTAACTTGCATCATTCTCAGTGGAAATATGCATGAACATTGGAATAGAAGAGTAGAATATTTTTCTGTTCAAAACGAATTCATGTTCTTAATATTACTTTAAAGCAACAAGAATAAACCTTCCTTTTTCATACAGATCAAACAACATTATTATATATTTAATCGGCTTGCTGCATCTAGCGTCTAAATAAGCATACGAGTAGCAGTTTGCGTATGTTCTGTTTATTTCTTTCATTGCTAGACATAAATGCTTAAAATGTTCTAACAAAAGCACACTAAAAAGTACACAATATTTTGCAATGACAGTCGTCATAATGTAATAAAATATTCGTTACTTTAGAGGGATCAATGCAAAACTATTGTAACTCTACATAAATATAGAACTAGATACAGTAGTCTGGCATTGACCCCATCGTTTAAAATCCTGGAAAATGAAAACTCCAATGTGCATGCCTGATTATGAATCTCAACTAGAAATTTCTGGGGGAAAGTTTTTTGTCTGTCACTTTCAGATTTATTTCTTACACCTAGATTGAAATAAATACTGGTCAGGGAGATCCTTTGGAAGTAACAAACACAACTAAGAGAATAAAGTATCAAGCAGACTCGGTTTTATTGAGTCTGTTCATGAGAGGTAATGTACGAAGCAACACCTCTCACGCCCCCTAGCACCAGATTAACCCTTAACCCGCTACATATATATAATGGTCTGTTCTTTCTTTGAATTAAGACCATTCCATTTATGTGACAAAGGGGTGTTTTGGGGAAAATGACTGATCAGCGGACATTGTTAACCCTGATCAGCCTGCAAAGGCTATTAATAGTCCTGCTTAGCTGGTTAAGGGTTAAGCGGTAAGCTACTTCAAAGCCACATGTATATATTGGGCTCAATGATCCAGTAAAAATAACACTACTGAAAAAAACATCTTGACATGACCATGCACATTTGAGATTTCAGGAAAAGGGAAAATGGGAAATAAAGTGATATTGTAAAGAGACAAAGCAAAGAAAGAGGTGTGCTCAGAGGTCTATGTGGTACTACCTGGACTACAGCCGGATTATAGCCGGGTAAAGAAATGAGCCGGATTATAGCAGGGTAAAGCAATGTTACCAGTTTTCTACAGTTATGACAGCTGCAGTTGTCTATTACAGTCATGTAAAATTATGCTTGTATGCAGAAAACTTACATTTTCAACATGTCACACAAAGACTTGGTATTTCGCAAAATGATAATAATAATATTATCAGAATTTCTTAGAATTTCAAAACCTAGAATTCAGTAATTGGTTTACTATTGTTGTCAGAAGTACGTTCTAACACCTTAAGTATAAGTCTAGTTTAATATATAAGGTGGAATAAGAGCTTGACCTGGGAAGGCGTGCAGATGGGTTGACCTTGTACAATGACATTAACACAATAACCATTTGTACCAAGTTAAATGAAACCAATTTCATCGTAGTGGTATACTATTAATACTATTTTCATATTTTAAGGGTATTTAGAATAGAAAATACAAGTGCAGCGCTGTGGTCTAGTGGTAGAGAATCAGACCAAAGGGTCCTGGGTTTGATATATAGTGGTAATTTGACCTCAAATATCCCAAAACAGATACAAAAAAGATGTTGAAATGTAATAGATAATCATAGAATATTTTCTCAAAATCTTTGACTGTGCAGAAAGTTGATAATGATCAAGTCTCCTGCATACAATTTCACATGTGACCAAGTCAGAATGACCCAGCATACATATACTGCCAGCAGGAGACAAGAAGGCTTCCTTCCCTTCATGTATACAGACAAAGAGATAAAGTTCTAAGACTTAAAGTTCTAAGACTGAGACAAAATACCAGTATGATTCTAGGAACCAGTCTTTTACTTCCAATACCAGTGTGGTTCTATGAACAGTCTGCTATTTCCAACACCAGTGTGGTTTTAGAATTCCAAGACCAGTGTGGTTCTAGGAACAAGTCTGTTATTTCCAATATAGTGTGATTCTAGGAACCAGTCTGCTATTCCCAATATCAGTGTGGTTCAAGAAATCAGTCTGCTATTCCAAAAACCAATGTGGTTTCCTAAAACCAGTCTGATATATTCCAAATACCAGTGTGGTTTTTAGGAACCTTTCTGATATATTCCAAATACTAATCTCAGAACTGGACTTAGAAGTTCAACAGGTGCACAACTCTATTTACATTGCCATGGTAACAATGAATAACAACAAATCAGTATAAAAGCGTTTTTATATTTTAAAGAGCACAATATAGCACTTATACTGGCCACAGTTAATGTTTGGCATGTGTGAAAGATATTTTATCTTTAAATATATAACAATTTTGACTACCATTTTTCATATTTACCATGACAACGCCCTTACCTCTAATCTGTCAGGCCGGGTCATCTTGGTTTGTTGAGTTTGTAACGCGGTTGGAATGATTCCTGCAGGATGCTGTGACATCATGGACGGTGATTCACCATTTGTTTGTGTACCGGCAACAGCTATTGTTGGCATGGCTGTCATATATGGGTTAAACGCCATTGTAGAAGTCGTCGGGACACCAGTGAGATACGGATGTGCCTGAAAGGGGATTTAAATTTGATTTCTGTAATTTAAACTATTTTTCAATTCAATTTACTAAGAACCAGCATTCTCAATAGATACAAATTAAATAAAAAAAAATTAAATAAATAAAAGCATCTAATGATATACAAATTTAACATTGCCATGTACATGATTTGTTTTCAATGACGTAGAATTGATAATTCAAATGCTAATCGGAAAAATCCATTTATTACACAGACCGGACCCTAGTGTTTGTCTTCCATTTTTCCCCCCCTCTATCTCCAAACTGGGTGTCTCCCCTTCCCCACTCCCCGCTCCTCAACCCAACATTAAATCCGCTACTGCAGCCATCATTATGAAGCCAAAAAAGACAAAATTAGCAATGTTAAAATGTCATAAGAAATCTTGAGAATGTTCAGTATCCTGGCCTTAAATGAAGCGCTTTCCCAGAAACCTAGTCTCGTCATTGAAACACTGCAGTGACCTATAGGAGGGACCTATCATGCCCTTCTTTGTGTCATGTAAATGAAACTATAAAAAAGCCGACGTATAAATCTCCACGAAGACAAGCTGCATACATACTGACCATTTAAAGGCAAACAATAAAAAAATTTACAAATATTTACAGTTTTAAGAAGTTTTTTTTAAATATTTGCAACAGATATGAAACAATTCTCACCTTAAAAGCAGATGCTGCAGTGAACATAATCAATAATTAGTTATACACTGTGCAAAAAAGATTGTTTTGGACTATTCAAAACATTATTAATGATGATTTGGAAATATAAAAAATATGTAGAAAATTAACGCTGCGAGTTTTAGAAGATCAAGATTGCCGTGTGTCCCTTTAACCATTTGTTATCTTCAAAAAGCCGTGGGATAATGGCCTTTCAAAACTTGGTAACCCGTGTAACATTTAGGGCTATACTTGAGTCTACTTTTTTCTTTTTCTTTTTTGGGGAAGGGGAGTGGGGGTGGTTGGTGGGGGTGGGGGGTGGGGGGTGTTGGGGGGGGGGGTTTAATTGCCTTTCAAAACTTGGTAACCCTTGTAACATTTAGGGCTATACTTGATAGTCCATTTTTTGGGGGGGAAGGTGGGGTGTGGGGGTGGGGGGCGTGGCGTGAAGGCAGGCAACTCTTTTTTTCTTGGGTAGAACCAGTACTGTACATCTACCACCATCCATAAGAATCGACACTTTCTCACAATCTTTCTGAAAATGTAACTTTTAATTGTTCACATATTTATAATGCAGCGGACTCATTATTATGCTGTTCTTAATGGATGCTGTGCACGCAAGCCTATTTTGTTTATTAATGACATCCAACAGTCATTACTTTTACCAGACAACAATATTTCAATGTGTTTTTGTCATTTATAATACATTTGCATAACCCTGAAGTAAATTGGGGGGAAAATAGAATCATCGACCAGAACTGACAAACAAATGTTCTCAAATATGATTGGATGAATTAAACAGATGAATAAAAAAATCAAATCAAATGATATCTTCCATATGGTAAATGGCAAAAACAGACCAACAAAACAATTCAATCTTTGTTAAAAAAAATAAAATTAATATCTTTTTGATGATGATGATGATTTATCTGTCAGCGTTGGGTTTAATTTATAATCAAGCCACCTTTGACTATAAAGGGACACACGGCAATTCTTGATTATTTTAAAACTTGCACTTCCCGTATGTTAAAATATTAAAATTATTTGATTTTGTTTATATATTACTAATTATTGATAATATAACACCAATTAATATAGTTAAACCTATGGTAAAATAATAATCTCTCTCTGTATAGCTGATTACCTTACGAAAACTGTTCAGAGCTAGTTTCATGTCAGCTTTAAAGCCCTTCACAGCTTTTGTTTTTACTATTAAAACTTCCGTTTAATCAGAATTGATGTTCCTTTTAAAATGTATTAATTCACGGCCAATGTTCTTTTTATGTATCCATTTGACTTTGAGAATGGCATCTATGTGCCTTTAAGGAAATAACAACATGGTTATTTCCCTTTCCTGTGATCGGAGCCTTTCTAGTATTTGTTTGTGGCAGTGTAGCATAAAGGCCAAAAATAAAATTATGTTTGTTTCCCCTTCCCGACCGACCCACCGAAATTGCCGCGACCCGAATTATTTTTTCGACACTGGCGTAATTTTTTTTTTTTTTTTTTGTCTTTTAATGAACATGCAGCACGATGTTCAGACACGACTGGGTTGGTACCGTCTTAAATTTGTCTTATAGGTAGCATGTATTCCAGTTTTGATCTCAAATAAAAGAAATGAAAAAAAAAATATATTTTACCTACCTACCTACCCAACCCTTTTTTGCATGGGTCGGGAAAGGGAAACAAACATAATTTTATTTTTGGCCAAATCAAACTGCATTAAAGGCACAATATGCCCAAAATAAGGCCAGCAAAATTATCATCATAATACAAAATATGCCCTTAAAAGAAAGTATAGATAGATTTTTTTTAAAAAAAAAATAGAGTATAAATTATTATATAATTTTTGACAAAACATGTATTTTTTTCTTTTTCCAAAGCCAGTGGCAGACCTAAGACATATCCAAGGTCAATCTTTGTTTACAAGTATGACATATACTTGTTTAGCTTAGTTTACATCGGATTTATGTGGTATTAAAAAGATATATCTAGGAGTGCTGGGTGTGGGGGGGTTACGTTCACGTCAGTTCATCTCTCAAAAGGATATTCTTCATTTCAAGGCTTTTAATTTTAGTTAAATAATAGATGGTGGGGTGGGTTGAGGGGGATAATAATCAACCATCTATTATTTAACTAAAATTAAAAGCCTTGAAATGAAGAATATCCTTTTGAGAGATGAACTGACGTGAACGTAAATTGTGGACAAGATTGCCACTGCGTCCCTTTAATAATAGTGTTAAGGTATTTTAGCATTCTGTAATTATTCAATATCTGCGCAAGCCTTAAAAATAAGCCTGTAAAAAAGAGTTCCCCCTACTAAAACATCATTTAATACAACTCAACAGCAGACGTAAAAAACAACAAAAAAAACCGTGGGCAAAAAACGTAAATTCTTTCATTGGCACATGTAGCCAGGTTATCGCTTAAAATTGTACATAAAACAACAATAAAAGAGGTACTTTAAATTGAAAGCTTATGTTGAAGGCATTCAGGAATTCGGGATTTTAAAGCTTTTCTGCGAACAATCAAATCATGTACACCAAAAAGCGCTTTTCAGGAAATTAGGAAATCATTAGATGGATTGGATGCAGCACTTAGCCATGTTGATCAGCATTTCACTTTTTTGTCATTAACTGACTGTATTTTAGAATTTTTATGAGAGTGCAGTGCCTTTTGGTCCTAATCCATCATATTCTGGTTCTTGAGTGACAATGTGGTTTGGGTTCTTGGTTTTCCCATGGTGTTATGGTTAGCATTGCGGCTTAGTATCCCAGGGATCGCGCGTTCAATCCCAACCAAATTTGGGTTATTTGTCAAAATATTTAGAAAGTATTTCCTACCTCACCAGTCCTTCGGATCAGACTTCCAAAAGAGGTCTGCTCGCTAACATGCCCAGTGCAATACAGCAAGGATAAATGAATGCATCTGCATTTCCATTATTTGAAAATGCAGATTTGATCATTTCAAATGATGCTTGCCAAGTTTTATAAAACAAACATTTCAGGTATATAAACACAAAACAGCCAAATTAGAGCATAAAACAATATGAAAAGATTTCATTGTTTGAATACTATTATTATTATTATTATTAATTTTTTTTTAATCCCACAGACTCCATTTATGGCTTATGAAGTCTTAAAGGGACCTATGGCAAGTTTTATGTCATGTTTATCAACCTAAACAAACTCAATGTTTCCAAAGTTATACCTAACCCCCTCTCTATTCAATAACCTGAAATGTATTTATTTTTCTTCAGTTTTTTTTTGTTTCACTGATTTTTTTCTTTCTTTTTTTCATGTAATAAATAAACTTTGAGAATTGTTTCATAGCTGTAATTTTGTCTGAAAAGAAAATGATGTGAATGAAAACTTAAAACATTCCCTCTATAATAGAGGGTTAGAAGAAATGAAATAAAACAAAAACATACATGTAACTTGAAACCAGAAAAGCAGGAGCATATTACAAATTTTGCCTGCATGAAGTCAACATTAAATAACCAACAATCAAAATAGTTCAAATATAACAGTTTGTGTTGCAGCAAATTCATACCGCAAAAAAAGAAAACATTTAGCTATAAAAGATACTGAATAATCAAGATATACATACAAACATAGCAGCAACAGCGGAGTGTTATATGTAATATGCAATAGCAATTGTAGCGCAGACGGACATACAAGCAATTATCAGTGGTGTCGTTTAGAGCCATAACTCATGCTTACATTACTAGCCAAGGTAGAAAACTCAAAATACAGTCAGTAGGCAGCAGCACTACTTTCAAGTCAGCCATTTTATATATATATTGTATTATTTTTTTTATTTTTTTTGTTAATGTTAATAAAAGTTTTTATGATAAATTCATTAGAAAATAATTAAGCATAATTTTACTGACCAGCAAAAGTTATTAATCAATCCATTTTTTTTTTTAATTCTGTGTTGGAATATAGTTTATGAGTTGGACTGTACACAAAATGGCTGACACTATAACTACAGGTAACTACTGTTGTTGTATTCCAGCAAGGCTTCCATTTAAAGACTCGCAAGTGCAACATTTTTTAAATGCAAAACAAAAGCTTTCTAGCTAAAACACATTCACACATGGCTATTTGTGTCCTATCCTTAAAACAAGGTCTAGGTAACACAATATGTTTTAAATGTAAGTCACTTTTATACTTACCCCACCCACTACTTCAGACACCTATAGGACACCTATATACTGCCTTTAAAGAATATACACCCTTCCTGTTAAAAAACTATACCTCTTCTATATATGGCCACATCCCTATTATCGCATTATAATGTACTGATGATGAAACATTTCTACAAAAAGAATAAATGGCTTCATTGCAGATAACCCGCCTTGTCAATCGTGTACCATACAGAAGACATTGCAAATAATTGTATCTCAAAGATCAAGTTAACTGTGTTTGTGACTCCCCCCACTTTTCTTAAACGTGCATATTAATCAAACTAGCTTTCTTTTATATGACCCACTGCCCTTAAATGTGACCGATCATTCATTTTTCTGTATATGATTTGTCTCTCTTGAAAGTGACCATGACTTTCCTGTATTAGACCCCACCTCCCTAATTCATATGCAAAACAGGCAACATCATATAGCCATGTGTGAGTACACGTGTGAGAGAGAAAAGTTTACCACTAACCAACAGATGGGGATATTGCCCGGGTTGGAGAACCGTGGTGGGGTACGCCACAGCCGTCTTGTTCATTCCAGCCTCAAACATCAAAAATAAAAGAAAACATGCAAACCAATTAGTATCTCTGATCAGCGGTCCTTAGATTTGTCCAATCAGCTTCGAAAACTTAGCTCAGTATGATATATGTGTTGATAATGGCTAAAACATGCTCAAGTAACATGGTGACAGAAAATTCTGATTCCACGAACCTGGAGCAATAGGTATTATACACATCAGATCTACACCATTATCAAAAACAGATTTCTCATGTTTACACATCTGAACCAGCATGAAGGCCATGCACATATCCAGTACTGAACTAAGCTCACAAGACTATGTCTAGATTTGTCAAATAAATGGGAAATTAACAACACTTCTCCAGATACCTAAACATTCAATCATGGGAAAAAAAACCATGAACTTCTTTGTAGTTTGGAATAGTCTGTGATTAAACAGTGCTTACTCTTGAATTTTTGTTTCGACAAACTTGACACAGTGGTTAAGGACAAATCTAAGAGAAGCGAAAACATTGATAGTGCTATTCTTTACATTGTTAGCTACTGGTCAGAAAAAACAACCAATCAAGTGCTTGCTTGCAATATTTGTAACGGTCATAGCTGATATCTCACACAATGTAACAGCTGGGAATGTACAGCAACATGTTTTTGTTCCAGAAATAAACGCTATATACCAGATATGGCAGTTAGTAAATTTTAAGTAGGTGTCACCAAATCTGAAGTGGGCATCACCCACTAAGGTGGGTGTTGCCAAGTTTAAAGTGGGCGTCGCCAAATTTGAAGTTTAACAGGAGTTTCAAAGTCTCAAGTGGGCGTTGCCTGCATGTAAAATATATTGCTGCACAGTCTCAGTTAATATCTTGACAGAGAAAATAAGACAGAGTGCTAGTAAGCTTTGATGGATTACAAAAAAACACAACTTAAGTCTTAGAAAAGTATTTTACTTCAAGGTGTAATAGTTGGAAATGTGCCTAGGTGTCTGATTGAAGGTCAACCAACCAGTGACACTGTCCAGTGTTTCATTTTATATTTGAAAATCAGCATACAAAGTAGTCTGCCTTTGAACAAATTGAAAGAGGTATTCAAAGCACGACTTATTTCTGTTTTTATAAATATGTATTTTTATAAGCATGTGTCTGCACACAGACCTAATAACAAATTATATGTGTGATCTACATTAAAGTTCACATATAGCTCAAAATTATGCATCATCTCCCTTAACATCCTGAATGTCTCCTAATTTTTTTTTCTGTGGAAATTTGGTGCCAAGATTAAAAATATCAAAAAAAAATTGTCATGCTTTTAACCTCTAACAACCCTTTATTTGTCTGTCAATATGTTCCTGGTTAATTTATGCTGCCAAACTTTTCTATTAAAACAGATGTTTGAAATTTATATATATATAAGAGAAATAGATACTGAAAAGTGGATAAGTTCAACTAAATCTTGCAAATAGTTTCGGAGATCAGTGGTAAAACGAAACATTTTTTTTTTTTTTTTTGCAATATAAAAGTTATTAAAACTAAATGCCAAAAACCATACAGTTTCTGATAGATTAGAAGATTGGCAGCACAAATTATTGTTTCCATGGAAACAAAAATGCAAAAAATTAATACTGACTGCTAAACCAGCAAACACAGTTAATTCCCTTTGATTAATTAACTAAAGAAGAAACCATGGCATAAATTGTGATGTAGAAATCAAAATAGAAATCAAAAAGAGTGTAAGTTGAGCTGTAAAGCTACATTTTCTACTGATATTATTTTTTTAACTGAAACAAAGGTTTGAATGTTATTATTATATATTTTTTTCTTCATTTTTTAACTTTTCTCACTTTTTCTTTTAACTCTAAAAGATCAAAATGTATATAAAATCACAATAAATACATATCAATCGTGATTTTATTTTTATTTCGTTGTTTCGTTCCTTTTTGATTCAAATTAATGCACTCTTTCAGACATCAAAACGAAAACAAGTCATAAGTAATACTCTACATGTGTTATTCATCAGGAATATACTGCAAGTTCAACTATCAAATCTAATACTGAATTGTCAGAAACAATTAGAAGCTGCTAATTAACAAACTGGCATAATTTGCATATTAAATTGATTACAATTTGCATAATAATAATAATAATCTGCACAATTAACGACATGCCGAATGAAGCTGAAGCAATAAATGAAACAACATGGATGATCGAGAGTGTACGATAAGGAAGTTACAACTGTGTAGTAATTAACATTGTAACAATAGCAAATATATACATGTATGGTAATGTATGCTTCAATGTATATGTATAGTCATATGATTCAGCAGTGGTATTGTAATGCGTAATGATTATTTTAAGCTGAATGATATTCTTTATAGTTTGGCGATTTCCATCTGTCTGTTCATCTATCTGTCTGTCTGCGCATTTTGAAAGCTTTGAAACTTGGCACACATGTTCATTGTCATTAAACAAGAACCATAACTCTGTCATGTATTTTACTTGAATTATCCCCCCTTTTTACTTAGATTTTTCAGTTAATATGCTGAATTTGCAATCCGGTGTTCGCTCCACTCATCAGGTGCTTCACTCGTTTATAGTTAGTATGCTTCATGATCTTTATAAAAATCAGCAATTCCACTGTGGTTAAAATTTCCATTAGCTAATGACTAGTGTTTGGATAAATTCCTTTTTCCCCAAATGACTGACTGAAAATCCTTAAAACAAATCCCTGCTAAAGTACCATATTCACCTTATAAGTTCGGACACCGTAATAATTGGGACAACCTTGAACGTTTATGAAAGTCAAAACAGGGAAAGTTTTTCCTTATTAATGCAGAGAAAATGCAACTATCCTCATTACTAAATGACCTACAATCAAAAAGACTTAAGTCACAAGTTAGCTAGATAGCAGACAAGTAAATTCAAGATTTATTGCGGAAGATGAGTCAATTTCTAGCTCTTGTCAAACAAGCAAAACAAGTTTGTTTACGCATATCTGTTGTGTTTTTGATTTGCTAACTACTTCCTTAAGAATGACATAATTACTTGTCTCTAAAATCCAGTCAGTCACACAGCAGACGTTTCATTTCATTTTTATTGTGAATACATACTCTATCATTATATTTTTAACTATTGCGCAGTTCACTAAATCAAGAAGAAATTACTTAACTGTCAAGAGCTTAGTTTTCATATAGACAGAGTTTTACTTTTTAATCAAAACATATAATTTCTTTTCTCCTTTTTAAGACCTTGACTACCAAGTCATGAAGTAATCTTTAATTAAAACGTTCTCAAGGATGACTATCTCTAACCTTCATTAGTTTATATGCAAGGCACGTTCTAGTTTTATCACTTCGTCTCATATTTGGTTCAGAATATTTTATTAATCTATTCTGATAAAAGGTATCATAATCAGGATATTATATCAAATCATCATAGCATATACTAAATGAAACTTGTTTAAAATATAATTTGATTTGGATGCAAACGTAATTTACCAATTCACACTTCTGATAATTTCTCCTTAAAGGTTCAAATTTAATTTACGATTTGCCTTTATAAGAATCTTTTATTAGATGAAGCAAGCAGAACAACTGACAAGACCATCAAATTTTTTAAATTATTATTATACATACATATATTATATGCCGTAGTTTGTCCGAAGGTTGTCTGTCCTTGGTAGTTTGCAAATATTTCTCCCTATATATATTGATCACCTTTCATTGTCACTGTCTCAATATAGCTGTGTGTGGTTGAATGACTACATATGAGCTATACTTGTATGTATGTATGCATCTATATGTTAACTGTGCCTCCAGACGAGTGTTTATGATGTAGAGATACAGTTCATCAGTGTGTGTTGCAGCTCTCCTTATTAGGAAGTGAATGCATACGCTTGATTTCTGTATATCTCGTCATAGCTAGGTGCCCTGCCGTTGTCTGTCCTTGGTAGTTCACAAATATTTCTCCCTATATATATATATATGTATTATATACTCTTACAAAAATGTTGCTGGTTGCTGTCACTAGAGTGATTTGCATGATATTTATTATAAGAATGATGAAAAGCACTTTGAGATACACAAAACAAAAGCAACATAAAACTTACTGAAGAATTACCTCCCTTTAATGTTTTACCATAAAACCGATGGAACCAAACATTTTCTTGATTTTATGCATTAAACAATGAATGCTGGTATAACAATTAAAGCTGTGATAGCCAGTTAGGTCTTGAATGAATAGCTAAACATGGATGACTGCCGCAGCAATAAAGGGAGGTAACTCTACTTGATACAGATAGTGGACTGGTTAACCTATAATTGTATTCACCTCTGGTCTGCTTCTAGGATATGAAGGCATGGGGCTACTGTAGGCAATGTTGTTGCTCTGAAAACCAAAACATTTCATGTAACAAATTTACCAAAAAAATTCTGTTTTGAAACTATGAATGAATGAATAAATCGAAAGCCTTTCTATGATGTAACATACACTTTCTATTCAATTGCGATACAAGCAAAATAAAAGTTAACAAAATTTCTGAGTGCAGCTTGCAAAACAATTATGGAGAGTAAAGTCAAGGAGCATGAATTTAGTTAAGAATATTTTGGAATCTTTTTTAATTTGTTTCCATAGAAACAGAAAATTCTGAGATCTAGACAAAACTATATAGCAATCATGCACAGATTTTAATTCTAGAAAAGCATAGAAAGTGAGCATAACAGTTAACAAGCATTAGCCTAAATGTTATTAACAAACACATTGAAAAGCTTGAAACAATTTTGAATTTAATGATGCGCAGTGTAAAAAGAGTATGATATAATGGAACCTATAACTTTATTAACCTTAAATACCTAAAACATATGGCATGAATAACAACATTACTAAAGGCATTTTAAGCATTTATATTTTCAATTTAATGGAACAGAGCTACTTTAATATCATGAAATTGCAAGAGCGAAGCATGATGAAACTACTGAAACATTTAATATTCAAAATTCGAGGGGAGAAACCAGGACCGCTCCCCAAATCTGCCCACATCCTGTTATGAACAATAGTACAGAGTGAAACTGTGTAAACTAAAAGATAAACTTCACTCAAAACAATCCCTCAGTCTACCTGTCATATGTTGTTAAAACAAACAAATGATAAAATCTGAGTAATGGAGTAATATATATATTATAACTGAATAAGAAAGCCCTTTAGTGATTTATTTATTCCAGTTGCATTCTTTCTCATAAACTTTTTTCCTTTGAATTTTTTAACATTTTTATTACAAAAAAATACTTGCTAGAAAAGTAGATCTGTATAAAATTTAATGAGGTTTTCTTGTTCAGTTTTTTTTTTTCAATGGTGATATAAATAAACGCCTAAAATATGCTAAGTCAATATTTTAACAGTCATTTAGTGACTGACCAATAAAAAGGCAAATATTACCCCCGCCCAGCCACCCCATCCCCAAAACCAACCCTCTTTTCCTGTTAACCTGACAACACAAGGCTGACACTTTTTCTGCCAAACAGAAATGGCAATTATTGACCATAATTAAATAAAATACTGCTTTAGAATTTTGAATAGCTTGTAGATCCTTAGTAACACTTCTCATTTCATGTTGGAGCTATATCTTCTGGTAAACTATATCACCATCAAAGAATTTGGTACACCAATTATAGAAGTTGTACACAATGCAACATCAGTTAACTCAAAATAAAATCTACATATAAATATAAACAACAGGTTTTCTACAAGAAATGGTGTGTTTTTTTATTATCAATCTAATAACTGCAACTGTTTGTTTGTTTTGATTTTTGTCTTGATGATGCAACAAACATCAAGATCTAAAATGTATTTTAGAATTAGCATAATTCTCACTTCTTAAAAGAGAATGTTTCTTTCTGGCAATGAAAGAATCATTAGGAGGTCAACATCATCCATTTCTTGCAAGACTGTTTTTTTATTCCAAACAAACAGAACCATTTAAAAACAATAAAACTGAGTGTGAATCATACCAAGTTTTAAGACAGATTTTGGAGACCTTTGTTTCATTCTTCTCAATTATTGACTGGCGTACCCCGTATAAATTATAACCTATTATATACTTAGCAATTTCTTTTTTTCTGAGTAAAGCATTGATCTACTATAATTAAACATTTAGATTTTTAAAAACATGGTAAACCAACTGTGTAAATCCGAAGAAAAAAAAAGTATTTTATAATTCTAAATATAAACTGCATTATAATGTTTAAAAGGTTTAATTAGCCCTAATACAAACAATATTAAAAGATCTCTCCAAAATCTGCCTTTTCTTACAAGTCTGAGTGACATCTAGAGTGCTACTGCCTTCACCTAATTCTGATATTATATGGCTACATAAAGGATATGCATTATCATTATGTTTAACAGATTATCACCTTATAATTTCCTATTTACCCTTTGTCATATGTCTCTTAATTACTACACAACACACCCATTTCTTCCCACAACACACCCATTTCTTCCCAAAACACACCTATCTTTGAGTATTAAGACACATTCTTTATTTCTGTATAAACTCACACCCTTTCTTTCCTGTATCTAAACACACCCTTTCTTCCTGTATTTTTACACAGCTTTTTTCATATAATCATAAAGACACACCTTTTCTTCCTGTATTTAGACACCCTTTCTTTCCTGTATCTAAACCACCCTTTCTTCCTGTATTTAGACACGCCCTATAGACCGTTTCTTCCTGTATTTAGAAACACCCTTTCTTCTTGTATTTTTACACAGCTTTTTTCATATAATCATAAAGACACACCTTTTCTTCCTGTATTTAGACACCCTTTCTTTCCTGTATCTAAACCACCCTTTCTTCCTGTATTTAGACACGCCCTATAGCCCGTTTCTTCCTGTATTTAGAAACACCCTTTCTTCATATAATTATAAACTCTTTCTTTCCTGTGTCTAAACACACCCATTTCTTCCTGCATTTAGACACGCCCTACACACCGTTTCTTCCTGTATTTAGAAACACCCTTTATAAAGACAAACCCTTTCTTCCTGATTTAGACAAATCCCTGTCTTAAGACACACCCTTTTTCCCCCTGTATTTAGACCCGCCCTCAAATTCTCCCTGTATTTAAAAGCCTCCTTTCTTCCTGTATTAAGACGTAGCCTTTCTTTCTATTTTGATACATCCTTTATTTAATATCAAAAATCAAAAAATTTGTTTAACAAAACCAATATTTAGACCGTTTCTTCCTGTATTTAGAAACACCCTTTCTTCTTGTATTTTTACACAGCTTTTTTCATATAATCATAAAGACACACCTTTTCTTCCTGTATTTAGACACCCTTTCTTTCCTGTATCTAAACCACCCTTTCTTCCTGTATTTAGACACGCCCTACACACCGTTTCTTCCTGTATTTAGAAACACCCTTTATAAAGACAAACCCTTTCTTCCTGATTTAGACAAATCCCTGTCTTAAGACACACCCTTTTTCCCCCTGTATTTAGACCCGCCCTCAAATTCTCCCTGTATTTAAAAGCATCCTTTCTTCCTGTATTAAGACATAGCCTTTCTTTCTATTTTGATACATCCTTTATTTAATATCAAAAATCAGAAAATTTGTTTAACAAAACCAATATTTCAATTTGCATATGAAATAATGTAATAATAAATAAAAGTGAAAACATTTCCCTGTTATCAAAATTCTAAAAATGTTTTATTTCAAGAAATGGTAATCTGTTAATCAATCAGAAAATGCAGATAGCATGAGATGTTACACAAGGTCATCACGGGGTCGTGTCCTACCTGTCTCAAAGGCGTACTTATCTCTGCGGGCCTACTCTGCTGAACAGTCAAGGTGGAAGGGAAAAAATACAAGCGGTCAATACATATAAACTCACATACAGTCGTATATAACTATCATAAAATAAAACTTCAGAACTGTATAAATATTTGGAAAGGACGATCGAGCAAGCCATTTCAAAAATTGTATAAGATTTAAATTTCACAAAATGCATTGTCCAAATATTATTTATCATATTGTTCTTAAATTCCCAATGTTTTTTGATTCTTTTATATTTTAAATATGACTGTATATATGTTTTTTAAATAATCAACATAATCACAATTTAAGTTGTAGTATAACACATAATTACACAAAAACAATGATAACAATCTATTAAATCATTTTAAAATTATTTTATTATTAAAATTTTGTGTTTCTGGATTTCAAGAACCTCATTACTCAATGTCAAATAAAACCTCAATGTGTTCTGATAATGCAATGAATTTTAAATAACTGGTTTCATTGGTCCAATTTTTATCACTGAACCAATCAGAATGCTTCATTAATATTTTCATTGGTTGCTTCTATCATGACATCACTTTCTGGTATTATGACATCACAACCTGGTATTATGACATCATTATGATGCAACTCAGTGTGTTCTGAGAACTGACTGAGCCTGTGAGAAGAAACAGATTAAGAATTTTTCTATCACTCATTGAGTAATAAGTTTCTTGAAACCAAGAATCACAACATTCTAAAAATAAAATATTTCTAAAATGATTTAATATACTGTTTGATATGATTGTCCAAATTATATGTGTACAACCAGGCGCGTACCTGGAGGCTTTTCCCAATTATGCAAGATTGGGTTTGACCATGCTAGGACGCCAAACTAGGACGCCAAATTGTGCGTTTTGGCGTATTTTGGTAGCAAAATGATGAACCAAAAATACACGGATTTTCAAACAGAATTTTCAAACAGATTTTGATATTTTTACTACACAAGGGTAAATTAGTGTCATGCCATGAAGCTCCATATGTCAGCTATGTTCAAATAATGTATAAAATACGGTAAAAAAACTTTTGCATCTCAGATTTTCATTACGCAGCTGCGTATCTGCGTATAGGCAGGTACGCGCCTGACAACAGCACTTTAATTCTAAATGATATATGAGCATATGGGGTATAATTAAATTGGCAAAAGGCAAATGAAAAATACATGTCAGTATAAATTGGAGATGAGAAAGACATGTTACAATATAAAGAAAGACTTATTTGTACTGTAATTTATAAACATAGCTGAACATATACAAGGAAAACAACGCTTCAGCTGATTTTCTGCCAATGAAGAAAAGTATAAATGGGATAATATAATTATAATCTAATTAAGACAAATTTAAAAGGTGATTTTTGTGTAAAAAAGCAAAAGCACTGACTGAGAAGCAGAATATCTTAACTGTTTCATGGAATATTGCGTAAAGTTGAGAAGCACACTATCTTAACTGCTCAATGGAATATTGCACAAAGTTGAGAAGCACACTATCTTAACTGCTCAATGGAATATTGCAGAAAGTTGAGAAGCACACTATCTTAACTGCTCAATGGAATATTGCGCAAAGTTGAGAAGCACACTATCTTAACTGCTTATAATGGTATATTACCAAAAGTTTAGAAGCATAATATCTTAACTGCTTAATGGGATATTGCACTAAGTATAGAAGCATACAGTTTTAACTGCTTAATGGAATATTATGCCAAGTTCATAAGAACCATACATATCTTAACTTCACAACAGTACTGTTTAATTATAAAAGCAGCCTTAAGCATTTTGCATTCACTGCTTATTTTGCAACCTTGCATTATTTATTTAATCTTGCTACTTAAAGGTAATTTACTTTTTGTTTCCTGAGTTTAATTGAAATTATGTTTTATAATGGCTCACTTTTCAGCACTTTGTTCATTTTGGCAAAAGATGATTGACTTTCTATTTCCTGAGTTCAAATGAAATTATGTTTTTTATAATGGCTAACTTTTCAGCACTTTGTTCATTTTAGAAAACTGTAATTTTATTTCCTGAGTTTGAAATTATGTTTCTATAATGACTAATGTTTTAGCACTTTGTTCATTCATTTTTAGAAAAAGATGAGTTTAATTGAAAATTATATTTTTATAACAGCTAACTTTTCTGCACTTTGTTCATTTTAGAAAAAGATAATTGATTTTTATTTCCTGAGTTTAATTGAAATTACATTGTTTTTTAAATTAGTTTTATTATATTTTGTGTCACTGGACAACAGCATTATAAGTAAAATGTGATTGGGTCACTATTCCAACTTATTTGCAAGGATATGCTTGACTGCATGTGATCAGAATCTACATATTTGAATATGAATGGTGGAGAGAATATTTCCTTTTCATCAGGATCGTCATCATGAAATGTGACTAATTAGTTAATTGCTATAATCCTAACCTGCATGATACAATGTAAGTATAGTGAATAAAGTAAGGTATGTTTGAATGATGTTTTATATCATTTTTAGCATATAATTATGATGGTAGACTTCTTTGTGGTAGAGGCAGAGCACCCAATTTTCCCCGGTAGAACCAGTACTGTATATCTTCCGCCATCCACAAGAATCAACACTTCCTCACTTAACAAGACGGGCTCCCAGTGGAATTCTAACCCACAGCGGTTGAGACGTAGTGTCTTTACTATCCCGGCCATGTAGGTGATAATCAAGTTGTGTAACTGACTGTGATTGGAAGATACAGTTAACCAAATTTGTCATCTGTGACAAGAGTGGATTATTCATAGGCTTCAATCTGTGTGCAAATTGAAATTAGTCCAATTAAAAAATAAACCAAATAAAAAGCCTGTTGAAATTATTTGGATATTTTATATATAAAGTATAAGTGTGTCTTCCAGACTACTTGTGATTCATTCAAATCAATTTAATTATCTAGAAATAGTTAAACCTGAGCATTTGCCGACATCAAAGAGAATGTCAAGTAAGCTTCAAATTACAGCATGGATAAAAAAAATATCCAGACAGTTAGATATCAAACATTTATGGCGTCCATTGTGAAAAGAACACAATATCACATCACCAATGACAATGAGGTGCACATGTTACTTTTTTAATCTTCAATTAATTCTAATCAATACAGAATGTGTAAATTGCCAACTTCACGCCATATCTCAGAAATAGAGAGACCTGTGTGATATAAAACGAGGATTTTGGTATTGGACTAAAAATCGGAAATGTTTTCTCCATACAGAAGACTTACGATAAAGAAGTAGATCCAGTGCGTACTGCTTGGTGGAGACTGGCTAGTCTGCTATCTGCATGTAATATTGATTTTCAAGATTATATTTACACCAAAGCTTTCATGGACCCTAAAACACACAATTACCTGTGCAATTAATAGTATTTTTTTTTATGAATTCCTTTGGAACTATTTCTTCACACCTACGTTACTAATAAAAAAAAAAAGATAGTTCCCTTTCAAGAACAGGTGACTAATAGTTGTAGAGATAAGGTTCTATTTGTCCAGGACAATGTTGAACTTCCTGTGTGGATTAGTTACCATCATTATCGTGCTCAAACCTCATTAGTTGCTATGGACAAATGAGATATTTCAAATACAAGTTGCATGTGTTCCGACATTGAGCCGGATACAAAATGCGTTTTTGAAAAAATACCACCTTTTTTATTTAAACAAGTAAACCTATCCTTAATTATGACAAATGTAAATGCTAGACAGTTTTATATTACTTAAAACTCGGACTTTTTGTCTACGTCATGGTGTTTTCTTTGTTTTTTTTATAGAAATAGAAAATATGAATTGTTTGTGTGCTTATAAATGGAAATAGTCTTATATATTTTATATTTAAAACCAATTGCTGTACTGCTTTATGGCTATTTTATGGTGCTGCAAAAACAGCTCTTTTAATTTCATTTTCCAGATAAAGGATCTGCTTTTTCATCAGAAAAAACAAAATAGAATGCATTTAATTTATTATATTCTACCAGTTTGTTTTTTATATTGCAAACAAGGTCCACAATTCATAGGAAAAAAGAAAAGAAAACCTATGTCTGAAACATGACAGATTAATTATTTATATAGATACAAGATCTAAAATTATCTTTTTTTATGGATAAAGTAATGAGAAATGTTGACATTTGATACCCCAGTTAAAACTATAAGTAACCCAATCATCTCCCAATTAAGTTTTATCTAGTTTCAGTATTTTTATTAGATATTATGCAGACACAGTAGAGCCTTTATCAAATTCTAACCTATAAAAACTCCTTTATTGTGGAAGATTTTTAATTAATAAAGGGGGTTGCAATGCACATATCCGAATGTCTCCCTTCTATGTAAATTATGTTGATATCTGAAGAGAATCCTAAGTTAATAGCAATCGTTTGGGACATAATTAATAGTCAGCTAAAAAAAAGAAGATAGCCAGACATTGCAAACATGGATTGGGTTTGAACCACCATGAAAAGAAAAATGATGACAATGTCATGGATGCCTTGGTTCCCCTTTGTTTTCTTCTTCTGATATGGTCTTGTGCCTGGTTCCCCTTTCTCGTCATCTTCTGATATGGTATGGGCACCTGGTTCTCCTTTGTCTTCATCTTCTGTTATGGTCTGTGCAACTTGGTTCCCCTTCAACTGCTGATATGGTCTGGGTGCCTGATTCCACCTTGTCTTCATCTTCTGATATGTTATGGTCTGTGCACCCTGAATCCCCTTTGTCTTCATCTTCTGATATGGTCTGTGCATCTTGGTCCCCTTCATCTTCTGATATGTTCTGGATGTCTGGTGCCACTCGTCAACAATTTTCTGGTATGGTCTGGGCACATTGGTTTCCCTTTGTCTTCAATATTCAGATATGGTCTGGGTGCCCTGGTGCCACTCGTGTCTACATTTTCTGATATGGTCTGGGCACATTGGTTCCCCTTTGTCTTCAATATTCAGATATGGTCTGGGTGCCCTGGTGCCACTCTTGTCTACATTTTCTGATATGGTCTGGGCACATTGGTTCCGCTTGTCTTCAATATTCAGATATGGTTTGGGTGCTCTGGTGCCACTCTTGTCTACATTTTCTGATATGGTCTGGGCACCTTAGTTTTCATTTGTCTTCAGTTTTCATCTTCTGATAAGATCTAAGCACACTGGTGCCTCATTGGCTTCATCTTTTCATTTAGCCTATTTTAAATACATCTAACTTTTCCTTGTCAACAACAACATCCTCACTTGCATATAGTACAGGTAAACTTCACTGCTTCAAAACTTATGTTATGTTGTGGAATAAATAAAGTATAAATAGATATCAATCTAGTCTGAATGCTTAAGATTCCTGAGTTTTCAGCAGGTGAAAACAGTAACAGAAGTTACATATCAATCTCTGAAATTCAATATCAAAATATTTATTATTACAGTGGGTGGGGTTAAACAATGTCTTGTCTTTGAAATATGAATAGTTACTTAAAATTGCTGGGGTCTTTTTAATTGCCTAATAAAAACAATAAATTCCCTAGATAAGAAGAATGGGTATTTTTTTATTTCACAAAATAAGTTACTTTTTACTTTCAATACTGATAGTGCACTTATATTGGCAGATATCTCCAGGGTATTAAATGCCTGAGATACAGCAATCTTAGAGACTGAAAGCTTGAAGCAAGACTGTTGACTGTCCAATTTTTATAACAATAATTATTTAAAGATAAACAAGTCTACTTGTAACACAGTCTGCTGGTCTAGACATTGCCAAGTCATGAAGTCTGATGAATTTTGTTTATGATGTATCCTGGTACATCTGCACCCTGTTGTTGGTTTAGGAAATATGCGAAGGTAAATATTAATTATTATTATGTATCTTGTCTCAAGGGCGCATTATTATTAATAACCTAAGGCAATCTATAGTTGTTACATAATTTGCAGTTTTATTCTAGATCCTGTGTGATTGATAGTATTCTATTTATTAAATATTGTCTGCCATCACTGAGGGGCACCTCTAGAACATGAGCTGCTGGTTTTACTTGTACTATAATGGCAACTTGTTTAACAAAGTTTGGCTTGGTCAGGTTTTAGGATTGTGCCACTCGATTCCTTTAGATGCTGCCCTTGATAGATCAGAGCAGGATAGTCTTGCGTTTACAGGTGGAGACCTCTGCCCTGGTTGGGTTCACGCCCTGACTAAATTTTCATTATCATTTCCTTCTGTAGCTGCTGTCCCAATCTAACCTTACATGTGTGGAATACAAAATAAAACCTCCTTTAAATTTCATTTCAATTACAATAAATGCAATAGTTTCCTTGTAGGAAACATATGGGTGCTGTATATATTACTGAGTTTGAGTGAGACACATTTTATTGATCAAGCTAACTTACTTAATCCCATTTTAACCAAAAAAAAATATTGCATTCTGATGAAAGACCACCTGGTGCAGAGATGTTGTGTTACATGATGGATGGCTTGTGGCAGCATTGTATAAATCCCTACAGGTTGTGTTTGTAACTGATTCTAGTGAGAAAGATGTTTGAAGGTGAAATAGACAAACATAAATCACTGTAATATATAGTCCCAGTGTGTTATAACCATCTCTGTAACTTCCAATCACAGTCCATACCATCTCTACCAGTCATTTTGTGGCAATTTTACAATGTAAGTCCACTGCCATATGCATGCCATTTTTGGGATGGTTAAAATTCTGTACTATTGATTTTATGAATATTGAGTTCTGCTCAACCCGGGGCTAGGGGGCGTCAATGGTAGCAAGCATATTTCACTACCATTCATGAACAGTCTCAATCAAACCAAGACTGCAATATTTCTTATTATCGTGTTCGGCCGTTTCCAAAGGTCCACTATCATACTCTTTTTTTAGTCTGAGTTACAGGTGTGAGTTACAGGTGTGAGTTCAGCTCTTTTGCTTCCTCTTTGTGCAGAGTTTGGACATATTCATGGGCGAGAATAGACTATTTATTAACCAGCCATGGAGATTTCTCATATTTTTTAAAATCAATCTTTTTATAAAGATGGTGGATCTACTTCATGTTAATTTAAATATTAAGTAGATAATCATACTAATACATTTATTTTTGTTTTCGGGCTACAAAACAATTATAAGGTTTTTGCACTATTTAATTCAAGATTTTTTTAGCAATTATTGCTTTTATTATTGTTGTTTATTATTATATTTTTAGTTTCAATTTCGTGGTGACAAAACATCTCAAAACCTATTTTTCCATTTGCAACCAACTCTGTAACCACGGAATTCATTATGTCAATTTTTAGCATATAAGTCTTATATTAAGTCTGTTTTTAAGTAACTGGCGAAATCCAGCACAAAATTTATCCGTATGAAATGCTTTCCTTGAAGACATGTCATACCATTCCCACATTTCAGTCGCAGAAGTTGGCCAACTTCCTTAGATGATAACAAGCCAATTAAACTTAACCTCAAGAAATTTAGTTTCAAAGGCCATACTTTTCAATCCATAAGGGAAATGTATCTTTTGCGGATTCAGGGTCTTCATGGAATTTCAGAAAAAGTGCAAAAAATATCAGGACCAATTTAGGCGAATCTTTGAGCAATTGTGGAGTTATGTAATGACTGGCAGATTTATCACTTTTGATCAACTTTGCTGTCATTTTTCCACATCACCAATGCAAAATTATCCGATATGTCAATATAAAACATCATACACAAAGCAGAAGGATTAGAGATGTCAAATTTTACTTGCAAAACACAAGTAGTCTCCAAGCGATCAATCTTTATCTGATATTTGCCCAAATTTGTTTGGTACAAAGTGGAATTGCAAATCACGTTTTCCGACAATGGAAACCTACAGAGAACAACTGAGCATCTGAAAAATCACCATTATTTCCAGGAGATTTTATCGCAAATAAGCCCTCATTCACTGGAAAGCTGTATTTCTACTTGCTCATTAGTTTTTCAACTCTCTTTCCATTTGTGTCAATTGCACCTTTGCGAATATCTTAAAAATAAGGCCTAAACTGCAAAAAAATAAAAAATAAAAATGTTGTGTTTGCAAAACATTATTGCCACCGACCAAAAATGTTTGAATTGTATACTCAACAAAAGGTCACATTGACACTTGGCCAACCAATCCTAGAACTTCACTTTATATGCTGAGCATCAAACAACGGAGATTTTTATGATTTTGTATAACCCTGCCGGTGATCGATTTTACGATTCTATATTACTTTGACGATTACATCACATAATTTTTGCAACTGAAAAATAATTTCGTTTTTTTACCCTTCTCCTATCCTTTATTTTTGCTGAAAACAAATAGGTAAAACAAATATTCTAATACACCCGCACTATATAGACTAGTTTAAAATATCTGGTTATATTGAATGATATATCACTGTAATTTTTGCAACGTTAGGAGAATAAGCATTGCGCATTGTAACGTATGCAACGTTAGGAGAGCAAGCAAAGCAATGCGAAAGATTTCAGATGTGTGCGTTATTTTCACATTTTAGGGGTATTAGAATAGAAATAGAACATCGTTTACGGTGAATTATCTATAATATATCACGGTTTGTCGT
The DNA here is from genome assembly GCA_037043455.1 of Cyrtodaria siliqua. NCBI lineage: Eukaryota > Metazoa > Mollusca > Bivalvia > Adapedonta > Hiatellidae > Cyrtodaria > Cyrtodaria siliqua. Next base: position 126,364 of record JAWPHD010005132.1, read on the forward strand.
TCAGTTGTAAACAATAATTTCATAAATTTTTAATCAGAGTTCACCTTGTAACAAGAACTTCATAAATGTTGAAGTTGCTCTTTGAAAAACTGAGCCAGTTCAGTACTGTATCTAACGTGCTAACATGCTTGAGTCAAACGCGTACTCTGTCAATAATGAAACTTTGAAGGAATACTAATTGCTGTGTTATGTCGTTTTAGTCTTTTTCTCCAAAAGGAAAGGTCTATCGTAGCCATGTACCATTCGATTGAAAGCACCATATTACACATACAATATACAGCGGAAATTCCCGTGTTGCGTTTTCATATCTCTTGTGTGTATGTAGTGGGTTAATGTACTTCTCATATTCTACTGAAGCTTCACATGACCGCAACCAATCTTAGATAGATTATGAAATTTAATTACATTTTGATTGATCTGTATTTAATCACTTTATAATGCATTATTGGCGTAGATGTTGACATTTTCCACATCAAGGATACAGTTTTGTTCTGACTTTCGTTTCTTTTGGGGTTTGTTTAAGCATCAATGCAATATGTGACACACTGGTGTCAAAAAAATGATGTGTTCTTCACGTTAACTTTTTGTTTTCATTGTCAATTTTTTATATATTTTTATTGTAAAAACTATGTTAAATCTTTATGTGATGTATTTTAAAAATATATTTTGATGTAACATTAGAACCTAATGGTGGTAGTTAAGTCTCAAGTAGAATTTGTAAAAATAAAACAAAGGTTTAACAGTTTGCAGTCTGCTGAATCTGCTTTTGATAAAAATGTAATACTGTGATTTGACAATTATGGGTTTTAACTTAAGAAATGTAAAAATATTGTAATTTGACAAAAGTCAAAGTGAAGCATAGAAATCTTTAATTTAACAGAACAGGTGTTCTGAGAAGCCCAAATGTTGATACTTACAACTGGAATCAAGCCAGGTACCATACCCTGGTTCTTACACATGGAATTAAGCCAGGGTTCATACTAGCTGAGCAACCCTGATGTTGATACAATTGGAATCAAGCCAGGTAACATGCCCTGGTTTATACTAACTCAGCAACCCTAATATTGATATTTACAATTGGAATCAAGCCAGGTACCATTCTTACAACTGGAATCAAGCCAGGTACCATACCCTGGTTCTTACAACTGGAATCAAGCCAGATACCATAACCTGGTTCATACTAACTGATCAACCCTAATATTGATACTTACAATTGGAATCAAGCCAGGTACCATACCCTGGTTCATTGCTGCCTGCTGGCATGCTTGGAGCTGTAGATTCTTTAATATTAAGTTATTTCTGCCATTCTGTAACAACTGTTCTCGTAAATGTTGGGGCGGGTGAAGATATTTACACGGCGGCTCTTTTCTTTGACATTTACCCTGAAAATAAATAAATATTTGTTAGTCTATCTTGTTATTAATATACTCAATGCTGATTGGTTATTTAGGAGGTATTACATTTACTATCAATACTTCTGACATCACGGCTGTTTACTGTTACAACGTCATTTTAAACAATTTTAAATGGGAGAAAATATACAAAACAAAAAATATGTTGTTTTACAGAAACGCTATGATTTAACTTGGTAAAAACAGGACGATATATTTTATAAAATTAAGTTGATTTTCTGCTTTGTATAGATCTACATGTGTATATTTATCCATTTCTCAGTAAACTTTTTCTTTTACATTTGTTTTTTCGTTATTTAGAATATTAAATAAATATCATATAAGTAAGTTTTAATGTTAAAAATAAATTATCCTTTATTTGAGATATTGATTTTCCTCTCCTTTTTGTCTGGTAACATTCATGAAAAAAATTATTTTATCAATTTTCATAAATAATGATTAAGAATATTATAAATGTTATAAAAACATTCTAAATGAGCATAGCAATTGTAAAAGACTGTTGGATATCTTTTCTATTAAAAATGTAAATCAGAATTCCTGAAACTCAATGTGGTGGTACCTCTAACTAATCAGTCTATTAAATCCTTTTACAATTATTTTCGTTTAAAATTTGCCTTGTCAGAAAGTCAAGAAACTCATATTTATAATTCAAGACTGTTTAATGTGCTATCAATAAACATTAACTGGATTTTACATTATTCTAGTCACAGACAGATAATGTCTCATCTTTTATGTTTTGTAAGTACATGTAAAACTTGTCAAGTTGCCCAGATCAGCCCTAAAACCAAGGACCACTTAGTACGTATATGCACAAAGGTCAACAAAAGTTGCATAATACCACAAGTTCTTTAACATAGGTTGTGTGGGTTTGATCGAACACCCAATGCACTTTCGAGATCAATAACCCTGTAATTTAAAAGTTATGACTTCGCGATTCAGCAATTTCTATTTTACGCCCCATATAGCAAACCACTTTATATACATAAAAACTGTATGTTTTATTTACTTGGCAGGGCTGGTATATCATTTGTATCAATACATCTATAAATGGCAATATTATGATTTTTTTTCAGTACGACAAATAAAATTGATTTTATTTTGACTGAAGGTCATGCTTGACCTCCAGGGTCAACATGTGACAGAAACAAAATGGCCGACAAAACAATGTGGGTTTATCTGCTGCTCCATTAAATCATGTGACCATAAAATATGTGAAGGGAGACCTTAAGATGCAAAATTTGAGCGGCGAACACAAAACATATAAGTAAGGAGCACAATACATTATAGTTTTGCATTAAACCCTGAAAATGCTCTGCCATACTAGGACAGCCTGTCAGACATTTGTAAGTCAGTGAAGATTTCTAAATTAACCCTTAACCCGCTACATAATAATATAATAGACTGTTGTTTCTGTGAATTATGACCATTCCATTTATGTGACAAAGGGGTGAAAATGACTTATGAGTTACTCACAGGCTGATCTGGGTTTACAATGGATGCAAAGGCTATTATAGTCCCCTTAGCCTGTTAATGGTTACATTATTGACAGTGAATAAACAATGAACAGATTCTAATGTTTATGCCCTGTATTAACCACATTTTATTAGTCCAAGTCATGTATGGAGGATGTGGTTGGTAGGTAAGCCATGGTTACAGATGGCTTTGGCTACAGGTGGAAGACCGTTGATGTTTGTTAGTTAGAATGGTGTTTTTAGCACATGTAGGGCCATATATGACGGTCGATTTATTTGTGGTGGAGGCAGACCTCCCCATTGATCCTGGGTAGAACCAGTACTGTATACCTCCCACCATCAGTCAGAACCAACTCATTCTCACTTGATAAGCTCCCAGTGGGATTTAAACCCGCTGATGGACGACTGAGGAGTCGGCAGGCTTTGGCTGTGGGTGTTGGGCCGTGTCGGTTGCGAGCCGCGTGGGGCAGACTGCCATTTGGAAGCTTTACTTTGGGTTTTGTTGGTTGCGAGCAGTGAGTGTCAGACAATGCCTTGCTTATGTTGCAGGTTTTCTTAAATAGGATGGAATAGGATGCAACAGTCGACTGAATTACATATACCACAGAGATTAATCTTGTTCATAATCATGGTTTATAGTTATTGGCCAATAAACTCCTATCTGAAACTTGCAATAATTGTCATAAATGTGTCATATAACCCAAGAGTACTTTATAACACCCACTCATCATCCTACCCAAGGAAAGTTCACTCTAAAGGAATATTGGCCAATTGTCATGGTCGTAAATGCCAAACAAACACACAGTCTTTGTATAGATACAACTGAACAATCATTTTGGTTTCCATTTTTATGGTATTACAGCTTTATTCTGATGAGGTTATAAGATTAAAAAAATTGTTTATGGAGAATTGAACTGAATGTTGTTAAACGGCTATCAACACAGTATAGGTTATTTAGAGCCGCCCCAGAGAGAAGGGAAGGATACATAGGAATCCGGGAACCGTGCCCTACTCTTATTATCAAATATATTTCTATGGTTCTTTAACGTGGTCGGAGGATAGACCGATACATAAAATAAATAAGTTTTTTAGGGCGCTCTTATAAAATTAAAAAAATTTTTTTTTTTTTATATCGCGTAAAAAGTTTATGTATACAAAAGATCGATAGATTATTGAATTTTGAAAAGGAGCGGTTAATTTGGGGAGGCACTCTTATTAGAGAAAGTATGGTATACATGTTCATTTTGTTAAGTATTCTGCAAGGTATAATTAACCCATAACCCGCTAAACACGACTATAATAGCCTTTGCGTCCATTGAATGGTGTTTTGCCCTAAAATCTTCAGAAAGCATGTTGAAAATAAACACACCGAGCATGAAGACTTTAATCAACACGGCGAGACGTATTTCATGTATACTTTCTAGCATGTTGTGTTACAAAACTGAAAACCCACGCAGGCTGATCAGGGTTTACAATGTCTGGCTGCTGATCTGTCACCCCTTTGTCACATAAATGGAATGGTCATAATTCAAAGACAGAACAGTCCATTATTTATATGTAGCAGGTAAAGGGTTAACATGCATAAACTCAATAAAAAATGGTAACCTTTACAATTCCCACCATTTGATTACAACATTCAAAGATTAAGAAACCCAATATTAATATCAATTTAAAGAATACACAAAATATTGCAACTATCGCGCGCAAAAAAAATAGTTTCTTCAAGTTTAAGTCAGTTTTCATCCAATGAAATAATGTTAAATACAGATATGCTAATTAATGAGTTTGGAATTATTCCGTTGTAATGTTTTGTTCACTTCGATTTATGAACACGCAACTATCTATATACAAATAACGAACAAGATACAACAGCTTTGCATTCAGTTCTCCAATTAACCCACTACATATATATAATGGACTGTTCTTTCTTCGAATTAAGACCATTCCATAAAAAAAAATCCATTTTTTAAATTCCATCTCCAAGTCAGCATTTATCCATTTACAAATAGCATCAACAGGATATTCCGACACCAGAAAAATAGTTCCTGGATACAGACATTTAACTGTTGCTAACAAGCCTATTTGCTGTTATACAGTAGCAGTTATTGCTGTAAAATAAACTCAAGATTGTCAATCGTTGCCAATATGGGAATTATTCCCTGAAATTCCATCCTATAAGTCTGCTCCAATCAATATAATCATTCCTAAAGAAACATTTGCTGTCTAGACAGCATGCAAATCATGGGGGATAATTAGGCGAGCCTGTCCTTAAACAGCTATTGTGTCCAATCTGAAAACATTGAATTTCGCTGACTGAAGTGCACAAGGTGTTTCCAGATGAACCATCACAGTACACTTTTCACAGCAGGAATGGCAAGCACAGCAAGGATGGGTTTATACACCACTGGCAAAACTTCCATGTTCTGGCACTTTACAATGCATGATCATTTATCATTATGCACGGAGGATGCATGTCCTGTTTATTAAATTAACTCTGCCAGGCACGTAGCTAGACCAGTTTGGTCATACCAATGGTTGATCGCAATACTAACAATTCATTAAAATTGCTTTGAAATGCATTATGTTGTTTTTTTTTCTTTTCAAAATTTTTGTACGCAGGTGCATATCTGCATATAGGCAGCTACGCGCGCGTCTGCACAAAGCATCTTTGAACCTGACACATGCATTCTTGCATAAAAAAAATGTTGCGTTGTAAACCTTCGCCTCTCACCGCTGTGGCTTCGAATCCCACTGGGAGCTCGACTTGTAAGTGAGGATGTGTCGATTCTTACAGATGGCGGGTGTACAGTACTGGTTCTACCCAGGAAAAGTGGGTGGTCTCCCTCCACCACAAAAAATCCACCGTCATATATAACCTTACATGTGTTGAAAATGACGTAAAAAAAAAAAGAAAGAAAAAAGAACCTGTAAAATAACATTTAGTTTTAATCGGCAAATATACATTATTATATGACCTGAACACCTGGATCTAGAGTTTTGATTTAGTTTTGTAGCGTAAATTTGCCCTTATTTGGCTGGTTAGTTTCTTTAAATTAAAAGTATAACATTCTTGAATGTGACTCACCTTCTGCACACCTAACAAGTTTCATCAAATGGCATAAAAATGATGGACCAGAAGTGTTTTTGTTTAATTTATTCAAACAAGGAATAATAAAAATACTAGACAACAACAGCAGATGCTATTCTTTAATGTCATGTTCTGTACTTGTATGAAGTTTTATCCTGGTATCTCAACTAATATGGATAATGGGCTGAAAACAAAGGTTTGATGTTCAATTAAATGTTGCTCTGCTTTTGGTGAAAAGAAGGGGGACAATAATAAGTAATGCCTTTATATATAGAGGTTAGCATATTTAGTCACAAACTAACTTTCCATGAGGCCCTCTATTTTATAGATTTCATTTACTTTATGAATTGCATTTGTTGCATTACAATTTATCACCAATTTGTGTGCACTATTTTATGCAAAAAACAGTATATAAGGAGATAACCATGTATGACTATGAACTGACTGTAACCTCCCACACAGTATTTAGAAAATTCAAGAGACAAATTACAAATTTAGCAAGTCATAAACCCTGTGCACAGACAGTGACACATTGGTTTATATCAAATAAGGTTAAAGGGACACATGGCAATCTTGAGTTTTATTCAAACATTAAAATTTGCTCCTCAATTTACTTATCCTACGCCATTTTGACTTTAAAACTGCTTGCATATAATTAAATAAAAATTTGAGATTTCAATTTTCTTCATTATTTCACCAAATGTTTGAATATATTATTGATGCACTTTTATAAAGAGTCAGTAATTTGTAAAAATAATTTGCTTTGAACTATTCTAACAAGTACTATTAATGATTGAACAAATGCAAGTGAAGAGGAAAACTAACGGGACGCCGTGAGTTTTTAAACAAGAGGTCAATGACCTTGAAGCTCTACTGATTGATTTTGATTTCAGGAAGTAGTCGCTACAGACTTGTTTTTTGAAAATCTATTTTTAACCGTTGCGGCCATCTTGAATTTCCGGCCGACCTGAAATTTTGCTAAGATCAATAAGACATTAAGAGCAACATTCCTGTGAAGTTTCATGAAAATCCGTCAGGTAGTTTCAAAGAAGTAGTCGCTACAAGTTTTCATTATATAACTCTATGTAAACAAAGCAGCCATGTTTAAGGTCAAATCAAAACGATTTTCGACAAGGACCAACATCATGTCATACTGATCATTTTAGAAAAAGTCCCATATCAATATCTCTTATTGTTTTGAAGAAGTAGTCGCTACAAACTTATTTATTTTAAATCTATTTTTAGCTGTGGCGGCCATCTTGAATTTCCGGCCGACCTGAAATTTTTCTAGGATCAACTAGACATCAAGAGCAACATTCCTGTGAAGTTTCATGAACATCCGTCAAGTAGTTTCAGAGGAGTAGTCGCTACAAGTTTTTACTATATAACTCTATGTAACCAAAGATGGCCACTGGCAGCCATGTTTAACGTCGAATCAAAATAATTTTCCACAAGGATCTACATCATGTCATGCTGATCATTTTAGAAAAAGTCCCATATCAATATCACTTATAGTTTTCAAGAAGTAGTCGCTACAAACTTATTTTTTAAAAATCTATTTTTAGCTGTGACGGCCATCTTGAATTTCCGGCCGACCTGAAATTTTGATAGGATCAATTAGACATCAAGAGCAACATTCCTGTAAAGTTTCATGACAATCCGCCAAGTAGTTTCAGAGGAGTAGTCGCTACAAGTTTTTACTATATAACTCTATGTAAACAAAGATGGCCGCTGGCAGTCATGTTTAACGTTGAATCAAAACGATTTTTGACTAGGATCAACATCATGTAATGCTGATCATTTTAGAAAAAGTCCCATATCAATATCACTTATAGTTTTCAAGAAGTAGTCGCTACAAACTTATTTTTTAAAAATCTATTTTTAGCTGCGACGGCCATCTTGAATTTCCGGCCGACCTGAAATTTTTCTAGGATCAATCAGACATCAAGAGCAACATTCCTGTAAAGTTTCATGACAATCCGCCAAGTAGTTTCAGAGAAGTAGTCGCTACAAGTTTTTACTATATAACTCTTTGTAAACAAAGATGGCCGCTGGCAGCCATGTTTAACGTTGAATCAAAACGATTTTTGACTAGGATCAACATCATGTCATGCTGATCATTTTAGAAAAAGTCCCATATCAATATCACTTATAGTTTTCAAGAAGAAGTCGCTACAAACTTGTATTTTAAAACTCTATTTTTAGCTTTGGCGGCCATCTTGGATTTCACATCAACATGAATTTTTGCTAGGATCAACTAGACTTTATGGGCAACATTTCTGTAAAGTTTCATGAATATCCATCCAGTAGTTTCAGCTGTGAAGTCGCTACAAGTTTTTACTATATAACTCTATGTAAACAAAGATGGCCGCTGGCAGCCATGTTTAACGTTGAATCAAAACGATTTTTGACTAGGATCAACATCATGTCATGCTGATCATTTTAGAAAAAGTCCCATATCAATATCACTTATAGTTTTCAAGAAGAAGTCGCTACAAACTTGTATTTTAAAACTCTATTTTTAGCTTTGGCGGCCATCTTGGATTTCACATCAACATGAATTTTTGCTAGGATCAACTAGACTTTATGGGCAACATTTCTGTAAAGTTTCATGAATATCCATCCAGTAGTTTCAGCTGTGAAGTCGCTACAAATAAAAGTTTACGGACAGACAGACGGACAGACGGACAGACGGACAGACGGACAGACGGACGGACGGACGACGGACTCCGCACCACGGCATAAGCTCTGCTGATCTCTGATCAGTAGAGCTAAAAATCAAGATTGCCATGTGTCCCTTTAAGTACAGGATATAATGCAGTACAACACTACAGAATCTGGAAACAGCAAGTAAAATTGAAGATTATTTTAAATGTTGATATTTAATATAGATCCAAAAGACTAAGGGAATGTCTTGCCTAAGTTGGACCGAAGTAACCCATCAGCCCCACTGAGGCTCAAGCCCATGATCTCCAGATCAGAGACGAACGTGCTATCATTTGTGCCACCGCGATTGAACGTGCTATCATTTGTGTGACCACGGCTCCAACATCTTTTGAAGACCGAAGTAAAAATACTCCTTCCCACTCTTGAACTCTGTTTCTACCTTTGACAAAACTCAACAGAAGTTATCTACTGTGACAAATGATGAACTATACCAGAGCTGATGCCAATTATAAAACACTTGGCATCCATAACATTATCGTTTTTTGTCTTTATTTGTTTTGCCTATAAATAACATGACTTCGAAGTTGCATCTGTGGTCATTACTCATCCTGTTAATTATCACATTCCCCTCCTCCTTAAAAGTTCTCCCCCATCAAGTTATCTCTTCACAATGGTTGCCGACTGCCTCGGGTTTCCACCATGCATCAGTTATATCACTTGTGTCATGATTACAACTGGTAAATAAATGAGAAAAATAATTGCTTGAATTACTGAAAATCCGTCTAGTAAATATTTATCTTTTTTTTTACCCCTACTGAAACTGCTGCCAGCAATAAAACACAGGAAATGCATGAAAAATAGCATGTTCTACATCTATACCCTTACAGAGGTGGGAATCGTTTGATTGGAGTCATTTTTCATTTCACAAAACACAATTTATTCTTCAAGTTTATTTATTATAGTTTTTAAGAGCTGAAATCCATTTCAATCCGGTGCATTTACTGCGGCTTGTTTAGAGTGGCGTATTGGTTACATATAGCTAGCCGTTTCATCTAGAAATTACTGTTTTGTTATCGTCAGAATACAGCTATTTCCGCCTATTTTTTTTTCAACCAACAGTTTAATTACAAGACGTGCAGAGCCATTATGGCCGAGGCCCAATATGGAATGTCATGTGCATGTACAGTACAGGGTCGCAATTATTTCAGAATGATATAATTCTGGTCATGAAAAATCTTTCAGATATCATGTTTCATGCGTCTGCCGGTCTCTGGAATGGTTTTCATAACTGCGCAATAATTAGATGGTAAGGTAGCAATGAATAGTTTCTTTGACCTTTTAACTTTTGTAACTCTCTGCATTATATTGTGCATGGTAAGGTAGCAATGAATAGTTTCTTAGCATTTTTAATTTTTGTAACCCAATATTGCACACTGTAGAACAGTTTGAGTTGTAAATTATGCTAATGCAAATGCATTTCTTACATGTGAACAATTATTGTCCTGGAAGCAAAAACAAAGTGTTTTGCCCTAAAATCTTCAGAAAGCATGTTGAAAATAAACACGCCGAGCATGAAGACTTTAATCAACACGGTGAGACGTATTTCATGTATATTTTCTAGCATGTTGTGTTACAAAGCTGAATATGTAAGGCATAACAAGGTATGCCTTGAATATTGTTTAAATCCCCCATGACATTCTATTATTATTTTTAACTTTGTTTCCAGTTTCTACCCAGATATAATGCGTTTCCAGTTTCTACCTAGATATAATGCTATTTTCTCCGGCAGCTTTTTTACTACCGACATGGTTTTGGCGCTTGGCTCTTTATTGCTTTTCTTAATAACCAATTAAAAAACTCAACTTTACTTCATACATGTATATACATACACCTTTCCTGAATATACTTCCATTATAACAGCATTATAATGGTTTTAAGTGGAAATAGCACCATTATTTTTAAATAATATCATATTTCCATTAACTTGAGGCGGAAAAACAGCCATATAAAGCTGCAAACAAGCACATACTAAAATATCATTTAGCAAATACGAGAAAATTTATGAATATTTATGATCGAAGAGGATTTAGTCGTTATTGAGCAGACAATAACCAGAGTTATTCATTATTTTATTTATCCCTCTGGACCAAATGCGACAATAAAACTGTCATAACATATCCATAAAGTAAATGGATATCATACTGTAAACCATGCAAAATAAAACTTTTATGATATTATCACCATTTTTTCGCAATCATGTACAACCATCATTGATGGTGTAATTTTCCTTTTACATAATGGACTCATTTTTGCTGTAAACGAAGACATAACCTAGAAACACATGCTGTGGAAAAGTTTAGAAACAATTTGGAGAAATACAGGAAGTTAAATGAACTGAATAAACTAAACATAATATCACAGACTGTAAGAGAAATTTGGAGAAATACAGGAGGTCAAATGAAATGAACGCAAACAAAGTTAAGAAACATATTCCATGATAAAAAGTCTACATAATGAACCGGATACCACATATATAAAGTTACATCTCCATAAATGGTCGTGAATGGTCGAGACCTCATATGTGTGAGGGTGCGTGTAATACAATATATAATATAAAGCACTTAATGTTTCTATTTTCCACTGTGGCAGCAATATCAGTGAAGCATTAGCCTTCGCGGTTCAGAGTCGGCAACAAAATTATCATCACAGGAGATTAACTCTTCAGCCTTCCTTATATGCAGACAATGGTTTTATCCAAGGCCTAATGGACCAGCAAATATACATATCTCAATAAATTCCAATTAAGCTTTGAAATCAGCAATATCAGCCAATTAGAGCTTGAGTGATCTTTAGGGGCAATCAATGAGATGATCGATCTTGAATCAGATGACGGAAGTTGGTTGGCAGATATAATCGCCAGGAGTGAAATAAGCTGGAAGAAACTGATAGAAAGTAGGGAGCAATCAACCAGTGGCAAGGGCAGATTTAGCAGGATGGAGGTGGGGAGACAGTGGGGTCCAGACACCACCGAGAGTTTAAATAAATAAATTTGAAAACTATAAAAGTACAGGATTTATATATATAGCGGACACCCCTGTCGAAAAATGCTGGATCTGACCTCATGATTGTGGTAATGTTTTCTTAAGCGTCCTTTTGGCACATTATTAAAGCATTATAAAACACGGCAGGACACATAATGTTTATATATTTTGTAAATTGCCAAAACCAGCGTATATTCTTTTAAGCCAAGTTATATACACATAGGAATAGATCTATACTCCCAACATTTATCTAATAACCCTTAATCTTTGATTCTTACGGATGGCGGGAGGTGTACAGTACTGGTTCTACCCAGGAAAAGTGGGTGGTCTGCCTCCACCACAAAAAATCGTCAATATAACCTGACATGTGTTGAAACTGACGTAAAACACCATACAAACAACTGTTTGACATTATGAATTTTCACAATGACGTATCTCCCTTTGAAAAGAGTTGATCTCCTGTGGTACAGAAGAAAAGGAAAAAAAACATTTACATACATTTATCACCCAAAGGGAGACAATGTACATTTACCACCCAAAGGGAGACAATGCACATTTACCACCCAAAGGGAGACGATGCACATTTAGTGCAAAACGAGAGTTTAAAATATATTTCTTATCATTTCAAAGTCTCCAGTTAGATGTAGATAGATAAATGAGACACTATACATTCAAAATCATTCAAATGTTTTATTTCACAAATTGAATACTTAAATCGTGATAAAGACTGGTGCCTGTTTTCTTGTTTTCTTGTGTTTATTTTCAGATGACTCAAATTCACTATAATTATATGACAACTGCTGAGAGTCAGCGGGAGAATAATTTGTCACAGACCTGCACAACTGCTAGGAGAGAGATGGAATACCTTGTCACAGACCTGCACAACTGCTAGGAGAGAGATGGAATACCTTGTCACAGACCTGCCTTTAATATGACAACTGCTATGAGAGAGACAGAGAGAATACCCTGCACTATGATGGAAACTGCTATGAGAGAGACAGAAAAAGAACAAAAGTGCAGGCAGACCTACTCCACAAGGAAGCAGTTATTTGGTATCTAATAATAAGATTGCAGCCAATCAATCTGGTCTTATCTTGTTGTTTCTATCAATAATAGATAGTGATCCAGTAATAAGTAATATCATACTCTCCTAACAGGTACACCAGACAAGTGATCAAATGTAAAACATATCCACTGCCTAACTACCTACAGCTACCTAGCACATCTCAATACACAATTTCCTGGTACCACAAATATTGCAAAACAAGTAGAATTTCATTGAAACTGCAAAAAGTTGCATGCTGTGCTTTTATGGGTATCTTGTGAAGATCGGGAATTCCAACATGAGGTATAATTGTTTTTATCAGGACTAAGGCTCTATATGCTTTATTACTTCTAAAACTAGGGATAAACAAGCTGCATGCTGTTGCTGATAAATAGGCCACTGCTGAATCATTGCTCAAATTGGGCAAACATTTTACTCCCTAGTCCTGAGGGTGAGTTTTTGTAGATTCACAGAATTTCTTAATCTTCTGTTTTGACAAGAAATGTTAACAACTCACTAATTATCTCCCTTGAGGACTGTTAGTCAGAAGCAAGGATATTGACCTTTCATGACCTTTGTTACTGACCTGTGACCTGTCAGTTAAACAGAAGATGAGATCAGACAAGTGATGAGATTTTGATTGGATCTGATTGGTTCTCTAATTGGACTGGTGCCGAGTCTCATTGCAAAGGTCACAGGGGAACATGGGAGAAAAGATGGGGGAGAGAATATTAAGCATATTGACCACCACAGCTTATGCTTTATTATCTTTTCTCCACAGCAGAACAGTTTGTTTGTATTAATGCTTGGCATTCATGAATAACAAATACTTCGAAATTCAAATATTACAACTTGGTAATTGATTTACAGAGTGATTGTTCTTGCCAGTTGTTTTGCTGTCTGAAGTTTTCTTTTACAGTGACCAGAGGCAGAGCCTGCAAAATGTAACTCCATATCAATATAGTATATCATCAATTTAAAATCTCAGAATGATTATCTCAATTTCCAATGCTATTTACTTTAAATACCAGGCATTGGTTTAAATCAGAAGTAAACACGAGTTTCTTCTATGACCGTTTCCATTCATTGCGCAGCCATTTTGCTGGCGTTATCCATTGGATGGATAAGTTTGTTGCAAAGTCATATGATGGCATGCACTTTCTAAGATGTTAAAATATGCAAATTTGAGACATTACCTAATAGGGTAAAATGTTACATTCTAGTTGCATTACAATTCTTTGTATGTATCAATCTTAGTAGAAGATTCCAGACAAAATTCAGAGTTTTATTTATGTTAGAGTCTGTGTAATACAGAGCTTTACAAATTATGACATAGTAAGGTTGAAATGCAATTAACAATTTTTTCATTGTTTTAGCAATGCTCAGGAATCTGACATGATGTAACCGAGTAAGCAGACATAAACATCAAAGAATATCAGGCCAAAAACAGCATTCCACCTAGACATGCTCTGCACCGAATACATTAGCAAACTCCGCAGGGACACTCACGAAGTCATTTTCACCACAATTTGTTTGTCTGATAACAATTTCAGCAAAATTACCTGAAAATTATTCAAGCTAATTCCCCCATTTAAATGGCGATTATAGATTGGACACTAGAAGTATGAAAAAGCCAAACCAATTAGGAAACATTGGTGCTTCATGGAATCATTCTGTATCAATTATTAACATGTTCAGGTGCTTCAACATCATCAGTGTCATGTAGTGTCAACAGATGCTGCACTGTAATTAAACATGTGCATCTGCTTTGCTATGGGTTTTGTTCTCATAATCTCAGAGTTTTATGTAATATTTATAGCATCTCATAATATCAGAGTTTTACGTAATATTTATAGCATTACTTTTCCAGTATATGCGATTTTTATTGCTTCTCGAGGGCCGTAGGCCTGAGAGTTCAATATAAATTGCACATGTTTCGTACCATAAATCTAATAAAGGTTGCTGGTTACACGGTGCTATAACTGCCAAATCTGTCAGTTATATTAATATAATATACCGGCACTTATTGCACAGGTCTTTATGTTTCTGAAAATTATATCATAAGCAGGACAAAGGAAAAACATTAGAGCTCTAGTACAAAAACTCTTAGAATGACACACAGCTATCTTGTTTTTTGAAAACTCGCGGCACTTTATTTTTTTTCTACATTTTTGAATATTCAAAACTTGTTTAAATAGTAAAAACAAATGATTTTTTTTTGTTAGAGTACAGCTAGTGCACTGAACTATGGTTGAATAACGAAGAAAAAATGTAAAATTCAAATGTTTACAATATACAATATTGAATTATATTGCAAGCAACATTATATTGAATTAATAACTGCTCCCCCTCCCCACCAACCCCAACCTATATTGAATTAATACCCCCATCCCCCTACCCTCAACCACCCACCCCCTCACACAGAGTTTATACAACTTAGAATCTGTACAGCCCACGAGCACCCACATACCCTTTTTTAAGCTTTCTAATTAAATGCTTCATGATTTTGCTGTCAACAACAAACATTAAACACCATAATAGTTATATATATTATAGATATCAATCTTGATGACAGACGGTTTTGCACAGTCATCATTAGAAACTTACAAAAAAATAAAACTTAATTACTCAAACTCATCTTCCAGCTCTCATGGTATCCAAAGATGTATGGAGCCCTGGCATGTTGATTTTGTAAGTAATAAATACTTCACATGACATCTGATGAGGTTGTTTTGTTTTTAACGAATAATTCACATGACATCTAGTGTGCTTGTTTTGTTTATAATGAATAATTCCCAAGACATTTGGCGTGCTTGTTTTGAATATAACAGATAATGCACATGACATCTAGTGTGCTTGTTTTGTTTATAATGAATAATTCCCAAGACATTTGGCGTCCTTGTTTTGAATATAACAGATAATGCACATGACATCTAGTGTGCTTGTTTTGTTTATAATGAATAATTCCCAAGACATTTGGCGTCCTTGTTTTGAATATAACAGATAATGCACATGACATCTAGTGTGCTTGTTTTGTTTATAATGAATAATTCCCAAGACATTTGGCGTCCTTGTTTTGAATATAACAGATAATTCACATGACATCTAGTGTGCTTGTTTTGTTTATAATGAATAATTCCCAAGACATTTGGCGTCCTTGTTTTGAATATAACAGATAATGCACATGACATCTAGTGTGCTTGTTTTGTTTATAATGAATAATTCCCAAGACATTTGGCGTGCTTGTTTTGTAAGTATAACAAATAATTCACATGACATTTAGTGTGCTTGTTTTGTTTATAATGAATAATTCACATGACATCTGGTGTGCTCGTTTTATTGACATCTGGCATGTTTGTTTTCACAAAGAGATCTGGCAATTGTTTGTTATGTTTGATTAATTCTCAAGATATCTAGCGCGTTGTTTTGTTTATAAAGAATAATTCACAAGATTTCTTATATCTTCATTTGTTTATAACGAATAATTCATAAGACATCCAGCATGTTTGTTTTGTTTATAACAAATAATACACAAAATAGCTGGTGTGTTTGTTTTGTTTATAATGAATAATTCACAAGACGTCTGGCATGTTTGTTTTGTTTATAACCAAAACAACGGATCTGGCATATTGTTTTGTTTATAACAAATAATACACAAAATATCTGGTGTGTTTGTTTTGTTTATAATGAATAATTCACAAAACGTCTGGCGTGTTTGTTTATAATGAATAATTCACAAAACGTCTGGCGTGTTTGTTTATAATGACTGGCGTGTTTGTTTATAATGAATAATTCACAAAACGTCTGGCGTGTTTGTTTATAATGACTGGCGTGTTTGTTTATAATGAATAATTCACAAAACGTCTGGCGTGTTTGCTTATAATGAATAATTCACAAGAGACCTGGTGAAATTGTGTGCTCAGAAATAATTGTTATGGAATAATGACACATAACCAGTCCTTTCTCAAGTAAAACAGAACAAACTTTTAAATGAACTATTTATCTCAATTTAAAAACAGTTAGCTTTTTTAAAACAAAGATAAGGAGTTTTGTTGATCTTCAGTGAATCAAAAAAGAAAGAAAGCAGAATACATTTATATTTTTATTTAGGATAGTATGAATGTTTTTGATACAGATGGCCATAGAAAGTGGCATTCCTTATTCTTCACTTTAAAGAACCATCCAGATATAAATTCGGGTCGTCCTTGGCCGAGTGGTTGAAGTCTCTAACTTGAGGTCACTTGCCCCTCACCTCTGTGGATTCGAGCCCATCATGGGACCAGAAATCTATGTGAGGAAGCTATCCAGCTGGCTTGCGGAACTTAGGTGGTTTCCACCTAAGTGCCCACCCATTCGCAAAAATTTACTGAAGGGGCACCTGGGGTCTTCCTCCACCAATGGAAGCTGGAAAGTCATCATATTATAACCTAACTGTTGGTGCGACTACTAAATCCAATTCAGTTCAATTCTTCACATCCAGTTCCACACTTTGCCTCTCTCTCTCAGTAACATATGTATTATTTTACTTAGCGAGATGATCAACATCTATATACCACCTACATGAAAATATTTACTTTACACTACCTCCCTTCCTAAACCAAACCACCCACTCGCACAGTCATAAAAACATGTTTACTGACAGAACGTGATACTGGGTCTAATTCTAATATCATGGCAGATAATTCACACAATCATCTAACATCAAGGCAGATAATTCAGACCAATTTCAAATAATTAGGAAAAGGTTTTAAAATCTACTTCAAAGGTCAAACGACCTTGACATTGAGTGGTAGCCATGACAATTTTAAACAAGTGGTGTTTAGGTTCAGTTAATATTTAAATGCTTGCTTGGTTTTCAATTGAACTGTTTCACGGCAAATTTAAGTCGGGGAATGATAAAATTGTTGCATTTTAAAATATCATTACTGAAGCTTTGGGTCTCTCTTAAATCTTAAACAGATTCTGGTGTGAAACTCGTTAATAATGTACAAGAGAATAGACAGACAGAATTGAACAGGGACATCTTTTGAAATGTAGAGAAACAAAATATTGAAATGTTGGTAAATGGTTCATCAATGCATTATAGGTTATTTTGAGCCGCAGAACAGTCAATTTTTTTGTGGTAGAGGCAGACCTCCCCATTTTTCCTTTGTAGAATCAGTACTGTATATCTCTTGCCATCCGTAAGAATCGACACTTCTCACCTGACAAGTTAATCTCCCGGAGGGATTCAAACCCGCAGCGGTGAGAGGTGAGAAAGTTTTAGATGAAGCGTCTTTACTATAACGGCCATGGAGGCAAGCACAAGAGAGGGAAATGATATCCTCCACCAGCGAGAAGGAAAATATATATACGTAGGAATCCAGAAATGTGCCCTACTCTTATTATCCAATATATTCCTATGGTTCTTTAACCCTTAACACGCTACATATATATATAATGGACTGTTCTTTCTTTGAATTAAGACCATTCCATTTGTGACAAAGGGGGTGTTTTGGGGAAAATGACTGATCAGCAGCCAGTCATTGTAAACCCAGATCAGCCTGCGATTTATTGATTTAATTAACATGCTCTGAAGATAAGACTACGATACAAAGAATTGCCCAGTTTACCAGATATATTGGACTAGTTTCCTGCCTAAGGATCCAATTCATCAAAGAAACCCAGTGGCCCCGGTAAGGCTCAAACCATGATCTCCGGAATCCGAGCTATACACGGGGCCACGGCAGCCCCAGAACAGAAAGAAGACAACTATACTGGTATTATTGGTAATCATTATGCAGATATCCCTCATCAAACAAATGAACAACTAAGCATCAAACTGATATTTGATGAGACAATCATTATCTGTATTGATCCAGTGTTAATTGCCACATTACTCAGAAAGATCTACTTCACAGGGCCAATAATCCTATCTCAGGGTTGTGGCAGGTCAACTATCTATCCAGCACTGAACAAGCACATAGAACAAATGAAATAGCAATTAACCAATCATCTCACATTCATTACACAAAATATGATTCCAGCCAATGAAACACCATGTAACAGGTGAAGTGCAATATTGGGATAGAACAGCTGGCTTCCACTGATCATCTGAAAAAACAACAATTAAACTAACATATTAGGAAACAGAATGGCAAAAATAATGTTTGTGGATCAAAGCATTCAAGAATTAGATGGAGAAGATTAGTTGCTGGGATCAGCATAGACAATGATGATATTTAATTAATAATACTTTATATGGATTGGCAAATCTCACATTTATGATTCTACTCTCCAATTGAAGGTCATAGATTGGCCGCAGAATAGAACATAAGAAATTGAAAGAATTATGACTTCTTAGCCTATAGCTAATCTAGAATCGACATTGCAGTGTAAGAATCAGCAAGGAAATCTCAGAAACAAAATGTTTAAATAACAGCAAAAACTATATTAACCAACCAAACAAACAATTCTGCACATGCTTTTGCGTGTACAATCCAAAAGGATCATTGCCAGTTTATGCCTCTCAGAGGTACAAACAAACCTCTTCTAATTCTAATCAATATCAATAAGAAGTAGCTATTAGCCTAATTGATACTATAATAAATAGATTCCATCAAAATGTTTGCTTTTTTGTAACTGGGTATGGCAATTTTCAAGACCTCTCTTCCTTATACACCAATGGGCAGAATTCCATTTACCATGAACCTAGCACCATTAATGACAGTCGCCAGAAGCAGCATTTCTGTCATGTCCTATTCAATAAATAAACTCTGCCCAAAGTGTCTTTTAGTGAACACCTTTTCTTTGAAACAAGAAGCATTAGGCACCAATTTTAAGTAGCTATCCCGCAAACTACAGCCAAATTTTACATCATAAGTACACCGTTTCTAAACCTACTGATGATGAAGTATATAATTATATAACTTACATATTTTGAGAATCCCGACTCTTTAGACACAATAAAAATGGTGTTAACCAGCCAGGCCAAACCCCAAAACTGAAGCACTGAATTAAGAGTTTACCAAATCAGAATTACGCATATGCAATCACGGGTATTTTTTGAACCCGTTAATAAACCTTTACTTTTAATAGGCACATATACATTATTATATGACCTTTTAATACACAGTTCTGTAGTGCAATTTTGCCATTATTTGGCGTGTTAGGTTTATTGAGATTATTTCAGAGTAAAGTAAACATGTTTATTTCCAGTGGTGTATTTTATATTGCAATAACCACGAGTCTCCAAATAAAAGGGGTGTGAAGCTGTACTATAGTGTGAACACGTTAAAACAATTGAAACAAAGCAATTTCTTTGAGCAATAAAGTAGATACTGAAGCAACAAAATAATAAAAAATATTGCAAAAATATATGGAACCCCAACAGACCAAGCTATTATGATAAACTGATTTAATACAAAACAATGCAGACACTGTAGTGATGGAACAACTACAACTGAAAGACGCTGGCATACATCCAAGCATCCATGTGAACCTGATCTAGTGATTGTGTTGGCCAGTCAGTAACCATCTTTTATGTGAATATTTATCTGTGTTAGCCAATCAGTAACTTTCATCAAATCTATGTCTGTGTTGGCCAATCAGGAAACATTGTCTAAGAGAGACTTTGTCTGTGTTGGCCAATCAATAACCATCGTCTAAGTGAGCTTTGTGTGTGTTGGCCAATCAGTAACCATTGTCTAAGTGAGCCTTTGTGTGTGTTGGCCAATCAGTTACCATCGTCTAAGTGAATCTATGTGCTGACCAATCAGGAACAATTGTCTAAGTGAGCCTTAGTGTGTGTTGGTCAATCAGTAACCATCGCATGTAACTGCACAATAAATGTCTAAATGTATTTGTATTGTATGAAGTGTAATATCAATATCAACTGAAATGCCAAAATTCCATCAAGATGAAAGCAAAGTCTGAATTAGTAAAAAAAAAAGAATTACACAAATTATGCTTACTTTGCATAGAGATATGATGAAAAAGATGTATATTGAAGTAATGTAATTTCTGGTTTCAGAAATCAATGTGGCAATTCTGATTTTACACGGAGCTAGACGGAAAAGACCTAGTGATGATGCGGCCTGCATTTGCATATATTTATTATACTATATATATATATTATGGTACTGATTGCTTGGCTTTATTATGCTCCCGGTAAGCGAGTGATAATTATGCATTATACCTCTGCAGTTAAACGATTAACCAGAGCATTAGCAGTGTAAGAAAACACTTTCCTGGTACATAGACATTCTCTCATCCCTGCCAGGGTACATACACATTCCCGTATTGGGAGTAGATTAGGTTTTACTTGTAAAATATAACTGAATTAATATGTCCTAGACATACTGTTGTTAAACTTGATAACATTTGAAAACCATGCAACTATTGATTGGTCTCAATCAAACAGATGCATGGATTTCACTTTTGCATTGAATCCATACATCTCGTTGCCAGACGTCAAGAATACCATGTGCATCTGGATGCAAACTGTACAACTATTTTTAACTATTTATTTCATCTCATGCAGCGGTGTGTCACAGATTCACACCATCCAGAAACAAGTCCAGGTCACAGAATCACTTCACCAAGAAACTAGTCCAGGTCTAAGAGTCGCTCCACCAAGAAACCAGTCCAGGTCACAGAATCACTTCACCAAGAAACCAGTCCAGGTCTAAGAGTCGCTCCACCAAGAAACCAGTCCAAATCACAGAACCACTCCACCAAGAAACCAGTCCAAATCACAGAACCACTCCACCAAGAAACCAGTCCAAATCACAGAACCACTCCACCAAGAAACCAGTCCAAATCACAGAACCACTCCACCAAGAAACCAGTCCAAATCACAGAACCACTCCACCAAGAAACCAGTCCAAATCACAGAACCACTCCACCAAAAAAACAAGTCCAAATCACAGAACCACTCCACCAAGAACCTAGTCCACGTCACAGAACCAGCACCCAGCCCACATTGTTATGTATACTCTAGAGTGATCCATATCTGAGAAACTGTCAACATGAGCCAAACAATTTAACGCAAATAACCTGACTTGACCTCCCAACATGGGCTACGAACTTCAAACTGATGATAATCTAATATGAGTCTGAGAGATATGTACCTTGGCAATTACTGGTATGTATCCTGTAGTGAAAAAACATGGCAGACATATACAATGCTGTTACTGTCAGGGCAGCAGATTTGTATGATGCATCCAAGACAGACATGTAAATAAATATCTACATTCGAAATGGCAGATATAGGCATTTGGCATGTAAAAATAAAGAAACCAGAATTTTGTTGGAGATGAAAGGTTGTCAGAAGTAATTTACTGGCTTCAAGACATGTTTTAATGGTGTGATGAATACCCTGCATCTTCCTGCAGGTGCAGTTATTTTATAATGGAATCTATAAGACCTTATGGAAGCAAGCATGCATGCCAAAAATGTGTGTACAGATGAAAGTATGGGTAATACTACCTTTTAGCCGAGTAACCTATTTCCCCTAATAGTAGCCAAGGACGCACTCTCATATATTTTTATTTTATATTTTTAATAGGTTATACAAAAAACATTTATTAAAGAATGATATTTTTTTTTATTACTGATTTTTTTTTAAAAGGGGGCATTTCTATTATGAAGGAGGAACTATTACTAGAGCTACTACTAGGGGAAATACGGTATGTATTATGCTTATAGTTGTATAATCCACCATTTGCATTCAATATTATCATCATGTTTTTTTTTCAAGGCTTATTTTGCCTAGCCATATTAAAGCTTGATTCTTACAAATATTATGTTTGTTGAAATTTCGACAGTTTAATATTGTTTTAAAACTAAGATAGATGATAGATGTTCTATGATATGGATGAAAATATACTATTTTTGGAAGGGGTTTCCCTGAATACATATCACGTGATACCTCTATTTTTAAACTTCCAATCAAAATTGAGCACACTAGCAAGAAGCAGATCGACCTATTGCGAAAATCGGGTGTTGTTTGCATAAGCTACTGTAGACCGCAATGCATTTGACAGCTACACCAAGACGAGTTGGATTTTTCCCCCCACCCGGAATCCTTAATATTTTATGACGACAGAGTACCCGTATCTGCAGCTCTCTATGTGTACCAAAGAAACACAACACAAAGAATAACCTTGTTTTGTGCAACAGTTCACTTAAAGTCTTTAATCCTGACAGTGCTGTTATATATAATTTGATACACACCGGTATTGAGGTCTTAACAAAAAAAAAATTTGGCCCCCGTTTTTTTGGGCATGTAACAGGAAACATCACTTTTTCTTTTTTTGCGCTAAGCATGACTATAATAGCCTTTGCGTCCATTGTAAAGGAGTAACAAACACTAAATTTCTTTTTAATCTATAATTATCACTGACATGACAGACAATAATTAATGCTAACATCTATGATCTTCCAAGGCCACATGTCCTAGCTGACTTGTTACATCTGTACATCTGTAACAGATTTTTGCCAAAATAGTTCCAACAACTGTCTCATAATCTCCTGGCAATGTACAGATGATTGATGTACACGCCCAGAATGTAACTTCATCCTCACCAACCAATCTCACTGTGTCAAACATTTATACTGGCACCAGGAGATTCTCTTGATGGTGGAAGGGTTTATAATTCAACAACAACAACAACAACAACAACATTAACAAACAGGGGGAACATTGTATGAAAGTAGGAGTACAAGGAATAATGGGATACAGGCACAAACCTTGCTATGGACATTTTCCTTGACTTAAAATGTCAAATTAAAACAAAAATAGGGTCCAAAGATATCTCGTCATGTTGACTTTTAGATTCAAGACACTGTGCATGTTATTTTTCATAGATATGCAGTGTGTTGTTTCCTAGATACCAGACATATGTATGTTGTTTTATGTACCAGACATACCGATATGTATGTTGTTCTATGTACCAGACATGTGTGTTGTTCCATGTACCAGACATGTGTGTTGTTCCATGTACCAGACATGTATGTTGTTCCATGTACCAGACATGTATGTTGTTCCATGTACCAGACATGTGTGTTGTTCCATGTACCAGACATGTGTATTGTTCCATGTACCAGACATGTGTATGTTGTTCCATGTACCAGACATGTGTATTGTTCCATGTACCAGACATGTATGTTGTTCCATGTACCAGACATGTATGTTGTTCCATGTACCAGACATGACATGCATGTTGTTCCATGTACCAGACATGTGTATGTTGTTCCATGTACCAGACATGTGTATTGTTCCATGTACCAGACATGTGTATTGTTCCATGTACCAGACATGTATGTTGTTCCATGTGCCAGACATGTATGTTGTTCCATGTACCAGACATGACATGCATGTTGTTCCATGTACCAGACATGTGTAGTGTTCCATGTACCAGACATGTATATTGTTCCCTGTACCAGACATGTGTATTGTTCCATGTACCACACATGTGTACTGTTCCATGTACCAGACATGTATATTGTTCCATGTACCAGACATGTATGTTGTTCCATGTACCAGACATGACATGCATGTTGTTCCATGTACCAGACATGTATGTTGTTCCATGTGCCAGACATGTGTATTGTTCCATGTACCAGACATGTGTGTTGTTCCATCTACCAGACATGTATGTTGTTCCATGTACCAGACATGTGCGTTGTTCAATGTACCAGACATGTGCGTTGTTCCATGTACCAGACATGTGTATTGTTCCATGTACCAGACATGTGTGTCGTTCCATGTACCAGACATGTGTGTCGTTCCATGTACCAGACATGTGTGTCGTTCCATGTACCAGACATGTATGTGTTGTTCCATGTACCAGACATGTATGTCGTTTCATGTACCAGACATGTATGTTGTTCCATGTACCAGACATGTGTGTTGTTCAATGTACCAGACATGTGCATTGTTCCATGTACCAGACATGTATGTCGTTCCATGTACCAGACATGTATGTCGTTCCATGTACCAGACATGTATGTTGTTCCATGTACCAGACATGTGTGTTGTTCAATGTACCAGACATGTATGTTGTTCCATGTACCAGACATGTGTGTTGTTCAATGTACCAGACATGTGTGTTGTTCAATGTACCAGACATGTGTGTTGTTCAATGTACCAGGCATGTTTGTGTTGTTCCATGTACCAGACATGTGTGTTGTTCCATGTACCAGACATGTTTGTGTTGTTCCATGTACCAGACATGTTTGTGTTGTTCAATGTACCAGACATGTTTGTGTTGTTCAATGTACCAGACATGTTTGTGTTGTTCCATGTACCAGACATGTGTTTTGTTCAATGTACCAGATATGTGTGTTGTTCAATGTACCAGACATGTATGTGTTGTTCCATGTACCAGACGTGTGTTGTTCCGTGTACCAGATATGTGTGTTGTGCCATATACCAGACATATGTATGTTGCTCTATGAATCAGACAGTACCTTATTTATCTATACACATTACGGGTTCATTACCATAAATGCCAAGATGTGGTTCAAATTTATAAACTGGTACCATGTTATTATTGGAATATTTTAACCAGAAAATTGTAGTTCTTGTCTCTTCATCTTATAATCACTGTCAAATCATGCTATTGGCCAAGTTTTACATTCGACAACACCGTTAAATTATGCTGCTATTTTTCAAGCAATCCAATGCGCTCCCAACACAAAAATTAAACGCTCCAATCAATTTTGCCTTGCATTTAAACAACTTTTTCATTTCGAAATTGCATGATATTTATCCGTAAAGTTGGACATCTCCCATGTGACCTTCTCACCATTCAAATTCCCATACCGTTGATCGTTCCTGGCTTCAGTTTACAATAGTGTAGCAATCAGTGGCCAACACACAAAATGCCAGTCATATTGTAAGTTTCTCGAAATAATTATGAATAATTATGAGCAACCGAACAAGATGTGGCTATACTGAAAAGAAATTCTGTCTGAGGGAAAGAATGCGTTAATAAATTAGATTATTTTTATAAGATTGCTTCTAGGAGCAACAGCTGTAGATAACTTGTGATTCAGTCTTACATGGTGACATGTACATGGTACATTTGCCATTTTGTCGGATATCTTAAAGGGACACACAGCAATCTTGATTTTTGAGAAAAACTCACCTCGTCCACGTAATTTGCTTTTATTCAATCATCAATATTAATTATAAAAAAAGTTTAATGCAAATTGTTTTTGCATACTATTATTTGTTGATTATATTGCACCAATAATGTCTCTAAACCCTTTTTTTATTTTATATAATTATATGCATGCAGGTTTAAAGAAAAAATAATACTGTTAAAGACAAAATAATACTGGACATTTAATTTTGATAAAAACTTCAAGATTGCCGTTACATAATGTCCCTTTAATATCATCCTGCTTGACATAAAAGACGAAAAGTGAATAACTTCCAATACAAAGTACATTACTTCTGGAATAAATAAAAGGGATAAATGTAATACTAAGCAATGAATGAACCGTGATGCATTACTAAAAAGGTGTTACTTTTTTTTTTTGTCCTCCGCTCTGACAAAATTAGAGAAATAGCGGTGATGAAGTGTAAAGGATTTTTCAATTTAGCGACAGATGCAAATGATTTATTAAGCCTTTTGTGTGAGGATAGAAGATAGAAAATCCCAGGGAATAGAAAACAGTTGATTACCATAAAAGGAATGTTACCCTTTATACATATGATTTTGTTAACATATGCTCCAGTTTACTGTTTTATATTATTATGTACTGTTAATGTACTGTACAGTATTAGTCATAAACAAGATTTATTAAGCCTTTTGTGTGTGGATAGAAGATGTAAAATCCAGGGAATAAAAAACAATCGATTACCATGAAAGGAATGTCACCATTTATATTTGAAACTTTTTTAAACATATGCTCCCGTTACTGTTTATATATTTTTATGTACTGTACAGTATTAGTCATAAGAAAGCAAAGTCAACGCTGTCCATCAGAGTCGAAGCTGTTCATTGCGAGCGAGTGTATCAGTACTGTCCCCAGTGGAGGTTATCCAGTCTTATGACGAGGCAGAGCTGTCCAGCATCGAAACTGTCGTGAGTCAAGGCTGGTCAAACTGGAGTCAAGTTTGTAGAGATGCTAGTTTAATAGTACATAGTAGATGACTTCTGTAGAGTTGGAGTTTGTCAGCTGCGTTGTAAACCTTCGCCTCTCACCACTGCGGGTTCGAATTGGGAGCTCGACTTGTAAGTGAGGAAGTGTCGATTCGTACGGATGGCGGGAGGTGTACAGTACTGGTTCTACACAGAAAAAGTGGGTGGTCTGCCTACACCACAATAAAACGACCGTCATATATAACCTTACATATGTTGAAAATTACGTAAAACACCATACAAACAAACAAACAAACAAACAGAAATGCTTCTGAAATGTCTAGAACCGGCTAGAACCAGTTATGTCAAACAAAGGCATGTTCTGAACCTTATAAATGCAGTTGAGAGCATTCTGTGGATATGCGAGAAGTATTGTTTCGTGCAATTTGCAATACAAGCAAGCATATCTTAATATTTAACCATCAGCCTGCTAAGGGCGACTACAATAGCCTTTGCGAACATAGTAAACACAATCAGCCTGCGAGTAACCAGTCCGCCTGCTCATCAGTCAAAACAACCCTTTGTAACATAAATGGAATGGTCTAAATTTAAAGACAGGACAGCCCATTATACATTCATAGGGGGATAAGGGTTAAATTGTATTAAAATAACTGTCTATATTGTGACAGTTACTAAAAGCATCACCTTACAATATAAATTATAGAGAATATAGCATGAGGTCAACAACTTTCAAAACACAACATGTCCCATGATTGCTTAACACAATATTGGGATAGAAAGTTTCATTCTTATGAAGCACAATAGACTGCAAGTTAAATAAAGAACTATGAGATAAAATAAACACTCTTCGGATCCATTTAGATCGTGAACAATTCTCATTTTAAAAATGATGTCAAAATTAAACTGTTCACAAGCTAAAATCTACAAACTTCAAAAACAATAAAGTATTTTTTTCAAAAGATTTAAAATAAATAAGTATCTTACCATCATTTTGAAAGGTTTTACAATACTTGGAGAAGAATATCCAATGCTACAAGAGTCACCACAGCTTTGTATATGACTGGATATAAGGGCTGGATATTATATTGGGGTGTTTTGCCATGTAATATACTTATCTAAGTACATAATTCCTTATCATGAACTAATACCCAGTGTAAACAATTTCCTTCTATACTATCTGATACAGTACCTCTATCTGAACTTTTCAAACATCATCGGCATTATCAACAACTTGAGGTCCAAGCATGGGTCTTTGTAAAGGCAGTAATCTTTTTTTCTCTCTTTTTTTTTTTTGAGAACAGAGCTTGGTGCCTTGGAACTGGGAAATTATCGATCATTGTACTTTAAATTGAATTAAATTGTATTTTATAGTCGCACCAACAGCTGTGGTTTAAAATATACAAAAAATACTGAATTTTTGTCAAGGCAGTTTTCCTTGTGGAGAAAATTAATATACTGGCCAACAAAATGGCTTCATTTTCTTGTTCTCTTACGCTTGTAAATTTTGACAGACAGACTATAAACTAACAAAACAAACATGGTCCAAAACAAAAAATACTGCATTTTTGTCAAGGCAGTTTTCCTTGTAGAGATGAATAAAAATTAAATGTACTGGGCCTTACTGGCCAACAATATATAACTATAAACAATTACTAATAAACATTATCTAAAACTTGACCCCTAGCACATACCTCAATTGTTTGAAATAAATTGGCAACAAGGGTATCACGGTCTTAGAGGACTTTGTCAACACAACCATGTCCGCACTATAAAACATTGATTAACACTGAATGGCCACCTATCAGTGTTTCTTCACATATTTGCTTTGTAAAGGCTCGATTGTTTTCAATATTTATTCATCAAGTTTATCCGAAAAGTCAATGTGGCATTTGACAAGGCTATGAAACCTATCTACAGCGCTGATTTCCGCTATAGCACATGTTATTTGCTTGTCTCCTTATAAATATATTTGCACTAAATATTTTCTTTTCATTATTTGTTTGCAGAAGGTTGTCTGGGCACTCTTAATTTTCAAAACCATTGTATAATGTTTAAAAAAATATAGTTTAGTGGGGAGAATATCAACCCTTTCCTAATTATTCTTTCTTGCAATTCTGTATTTATATTGTATGGTAATAACAGCAGATTTTTAATCTGTGGTTCTCAATAATTATTACTAGATTTGAGTTCATGTATTTATATGAAGTATTAAAATTAGAACCTATTAATAACTTTCACATGACATCATCAAAATAATTTGACCAATCAGTGATCAATAAAATAAAAGACCTCCACATTCTGGTAGGGGGTAAACTCGGTGTTTATCGTTGGTGCTCAACTGATCGACTTTAGCCCTTTATAAAACTAGTTTGTAGTGATAATTATATTAAAAGCTTTATTTTTTGTGTACATCTCTGTATCTTCTTTTGGTGTTGTCTGATTTTAAAACACCAATATGGAAACATTTAATTTAAATCATGGTCTAATATTTTCATTTTTTATATAGAGATTTGAGGTTAAAGTCCGAGTAAACCCCTATATTTTCACCTACTGAATATCTCAACCTACCGCATACATGTGATACCTCACGGCGTGAGATGAAATCTCACGGAATTCTAACCCTCCTCCCGGCCCCACGGAATTGTGTGAAAAACTCCCGTAAAATTGCTAAAATAGATTTTTGTATGTTAGCAGATGTTGCTTCTAAAAATAGAATGAATTCAAGAACGACAACTCCTACGAAATTTCGTACTTCGTACTCAGATTCGTACTATTTTACATTGTACTGAATTTGATTCATACTATCGGTTATTTTCCAGAGGGGAAGTTATTAGGCAGCCGTTTTTGAAAAATCGCGGCCAATATTTGGTGGTGTGGGTGGGGTAAAAAAAAAAATAATAAAAAAAAAAAAAATTAAACTCTTACTTTCTCAATATTTTTATGTTTTGTAAGTACAAAAATATAACAACAAACTTTAAAAGGACAGTGTCTGTAAGTATTAAAGCACATTATTGAGCATAACCAAATAACAGCGATTTATCAATTGTTATTAAATAAAATATTGTTTAAAAACGGTTTTTATTCATTCTTGTTATCTCCCCTGACATCAATGAAGAAACTTGTTTAAACGTGTATTTTTAGGTATTCGTTTATGGTATTTGGGTATAAATTACTGCTCGCGCGCTAAAAATAGTCAGCGAAAAAACCTCCCAGATTTTTGCATGAATCTCCCTTAAAAAAATCACTAAACTCCCAGATTGAGATCCTGAAAGTATCACATGTATGCTACCGGAAGTTGACCGAATGTGAAAGTTATGAATTATTATTAATTAAACATGACAGCTTGACTTCAAACTGGAGATCTGAAAGTTTTTCTTCTTAAAGGCACTAAGCCACCAAATAACAGCAAAATTTCAATACAAAATCATTTATCCAAACCCTGTCCAGGTGTTCAGGTCATAAAATAAGGTACATGTGCCGATGAAAAGTATAAGCTTAATTACGGGTTCTCAAAATACCCCGATATATATATATATATATATATGCGTAAAATGAATGATGAGTTGGTAACTTAATTCAACACTTAGTTTTAGGGTTTAGCCTGGCTGGTTATATACCTGGATATCTCTTCGTTTTAGAAACGGTGTACATCTGTTGTAAAATTTGCCTGTCGATGGCACGATAGGGACTTTAAATATATTGTTGGTGCACAATCAAATCTACAATCAGTACTACGCAAAAGCAATTTGCTTTGAACCATTTCAATAACTGTTAAAAACAATTTGCAATATATAAGTTATATGTAGCAAAACTAGTGGTACAGGCATTCACGACTGAGCATGGAATTAAACCTTCATACTGACGCAATGTCATTGTGTGTTCAACTCCGCCCCATTCCTCGCTGAATGTAAACACGAGTGTAAATATATAATGAGTAGTCACTCTCCTCACCGATTCTAAGGTAGCAATCTTTATATGCAACAAGTAACTTGTATCTGTAGTCTACATCATTGTTTTATGAATGTGTATGAAAGGTCTCACCTTGCAATGAAATAGCCAGTTTCTCATTCAGTTGATGAAATTGGAAACCCAGTGCTAAGTGTGGGGGACATAATCATAGTTGACAACTGCCACCCATCATAACCCTGGAGAAGCGGTTCTGTCTAGGTTTTTGAATAACCAAGGATTCCTATTCACCAGACATGAACCTGGCAGAGATGTGCTTTTGGTATATAAAATCAGTGCTTAAGAGCTAGCATTACAGTAGAATTGCGCGAGAGATAAACTTTTAAATGCTATTTTGAAAGTAATAACTGCTGGGGACGTCCGAATAGCAAAAAGGTGAGTCTTTAGAAATACATGTACTCAGTGTCAAGTTATGATATCGATTTTGGTCACGTGAGACTTGTAGGCAGGGCGAGTGGGAGGTGTCAACTAGTTCCAATTCACTGAGTACTTCCATTTTATTGGACGGCGTCATCGGTTGTTTATATGTCTGATGCGTCAAACATCCATTGACACAAGCGATGTATTTCCAAGCTCAATTGGGAACGGCTGTACTTTGCCAGTTTAAAAGAAATCAACATTGCCATACGCTCGTGTCCCTTTAAAATCAGTGCAGAAGCTGAAGACAACATTAAAACCATTAATTTCAAAGTACAGAAATAGAGAGTCTGACAAGAAAATAATGCTCCTCATAGCATGTATGGCAGAAGCAATTCCAGAAGACTATGATCAACTAGACTTTAGGGACAGGCTAACTGTATCTAAGCAGCCGTTATCAATCATTTTCCCCGCTTAAATACTTCCATTTCCATAAAAAAGCAGACTACGGGGCTAGACCGCAATGTTACTTAATTTTCTAATGGCTGTGAGAATATTACTGTTTTTGTCATTTAAATCCTACAGAGGCGGCAGACGCAGAAATATAAATCTTACTCTGCCAAGAGTTAGCTTCCAGTGAGAAAACAGAAGAATTGGTTTTGTCATTACTGTAACATGAAAGCATTGTAATTGTAATTTTTCTTCCAAAATAAAGCTGACGTAAAAATTACTCCACTAGCTGGCAAAGATTTGAACATTGGTTTTCAAGAAATGGATACTGGCAAAGGAATTTGCTTTTATTTTTTTCCCCTTTTTAATTATCAGAATATGTTTATCTTGTTGAGTTTTTTTAATGAAGTAGAATGCCGACAATTGTTAATTTTTATGTATGGTGAAATATATACCATTTGCTTCTTTTTTTACCAATTTAATTAATGCTAACATTATGTTTGCATGATTGTTAAGCAATAAAGGAACATTCCGTGAATACTGGCATGCATGCATGGTAATTATTATAATTACGCTGGCGTTTTTTGCAGCTTACAGATTTTTCTGCCAAAAGCTTCCCTCCAAGGTCACCCGCCAGTACAGGAAAATAACTTCAACAATTAATATTTACTGACCCACTTAAGAGCTGGCACTGACATGATTTATTGCCAAGAAAAAACATTGCAGTGACATGCATCTGCCACTTTTCCATGTTTACCAACTCAAACTGTCGAGGTTGCCACTTTTTTTTTTGTTGTTGGGTATAGGATGAAGTTGTTCCCATAAAGTTTTTTTTATTTACATTCTTTCTGTTAACCCTTAATTGGCACTATGAATATTCATGTCAATTTGCTAATCAGTAAAAATAAAAAAGGAAGTTGGAAAGTCTCAGTTACACATTCATCAAATCCATTCCCATAATGCAGTACCCATAATGCAGTACAACAACCAGACTGATCAAATGAATTTAAAGACAAAATTTGCATAGTTTCTCAGGAATGTTCAGTTGAATGCATTTTTTTTTGAATAAATTCAATCAATAGTGAATGTTCAAGTTTCTGAAAAATATTTCAAGACATTTTTTCAAACTCTCAAATGAAATGAAAAAGGGTAAA
The DNA here is from genome assembly GCA_037043455.1 of Cyrtodaria siliqua. NCBI lineage: Eukaryota > Metazoa > Mollusca > Bivalvia > Adapedonta > Hiatellidae > Cyrtodaria > Cyrtodaria siliqua. Next base: position 159,112 of record JAWPHD010005132.1, read on the forward strand.
CATATCACGTGAAGTCTTACTGGAACAGCAACCTTACAGACAGATGAGATGAAGACTCCCCGTCAGACATTGCCACTGCCACAGCTCGAACTCATGCAAGGCAAAGGTCTGCAGCTTTAAAGCGAAAGGTATTATCCACTGATCCACCGAGGCTGCTTTTTTTTTTGTGTTAATTACTTTCAAAAGCAGAGAAAAATATCATTACAGAGATGAATATGGTACTTTAAATGCTTAAGCACAAAAACATGCTTACAGCAGCCTGGACACTTACCTGGTCATCATGGAGAGATTCCAGAATTCCATCTAAAGATGAATAAAAAGGTCTTAAAAAGGCAGCATTAATTATTTCGAGTCATGCTATTCCTAAGAAAGACAGTAAGTGCAAGCTGGGGATAATTTAATAGGAAGCTTGTTAACAATGGAGTTATACACAAGGCATCTCAAAATACTGTTTTTTTAAGAGGAAAGGTGATTAAATACAAAGTATTGCTTATGTCACAATTTTATTACTCATAATACGTAAACCTTGACCTTAATGTGATGGCTGCATCAGAAGGCAGTTGTTAGAATATAACAGCCTCTTACAGATTCGAAGGTCAACGATACCACGCATTTATCACAAAATGACAGGAGTTTGTTCTGATTCATGGTATTATCGTTGAGGCGTTTCTGCTTCCATGAGCAGCAGAGCACATGACTGCATCAAACGAGTAAGGGTTATGCGCAAATCGAAAACTTTCCATTTTTGACAGTAATTTATGCAGGAGTACTGTATGTCTCGTCAATATTTGATATAAAGATCTCCGACATTTGAATATTCGCCTCATTTAAATAAGTTTGAGATTGATTGGTTTTGAACGATCTTAAATCATGTCTGTATAACATTATAAAGAACTTTAATGTCTCTTATACTAATACTGATCCTTCTTTAGAAGAGGGTTGGATTAATTTCCATGCAGAAAATATACATAAAGGTACATAAACGATAAACCCCGCAAACAAATGTATTCAATCTGTATGTACATTTTTCCACTATTCCAAATTGCTGAACTTAAAAAGACCTCTCCAACATCTCTCCTTTTAACCATTTTTAAAGCAAATAACCCCATTAATTAAACCTATATCAATTCAAATACCTCATAAACTTAAAACCATTTAACTCCCAAAAGTGTTCGCAACTTAAGACTTAAATACGCCATTTAATTTCATTGTCAAGTCCAGTAACTCTGATGACATTAATCCACTTTATTGACCACCAGTGACCAGACCTGAATGTGATCATAATTATGAGGTGAAAGACAGCATTAAACATGTCAGCTACATTGTACTTCAAAATAGCCACACCACTGGTCAGCGACCTCAGGATACATAAACAACAAGGATAATAATGACCAGTCATGGCGGTATGCTGTTTTCCCTTTCAGTTATGGTTGACTCATGGTGTTTTATAAATGTGCCTACACACAACGCTGCTGAGCAAGGTTTAAAGTGCTCCATTTATTAGATGGACATGTTACATTTAAGATTAAACAAATTTGTTTAAGCCGACATATATCTGATTAAAACGTAGCAAAGTATTATCAAATACATTTAAAAAACTAAATAATCTACTCTATAGCTGAGGTGTATTCGTCGAGCGCTTTGTTTCGTTTAATGTAAAATAAAGCACAGTTCAGTATTAAGTGTCGCCCATTTAGAGAGACTAAGTAGTTTAACATGTTTAGTCAGCGGCAACCGTATAATTACCGACATGTACTAATTGATACAAATCTACTGATGGACGGATAGCGTTGTCCCATTTGCTACAATGTGTCGACTTTATAAATACTCTACACACAGCAAAAACTTAGACAATAGGTCTTAATTTACACTAAACATTTGTGTGTGGGACAATCTTTCCGTCTAAAGACGCTTTTGTAAAGCAGTAGGAAGTACATACAAATGAATATTAGAAAGAAGTCCATGTTTATGTTAAAGGCCCTTAGACTGACGATCACCAACTACTGTAACTTACATATATAGTTCTTACATGAGTGAATGTTTTATATTGTATTTATTTAACCAGTTGGATAAAATTGATGATGCTCGGCTGTGAAAATTATATGATGTGAGGCTATGCTGTGCATCAACTGAATTTTATCCAACAAGCAGTTGATGCACAGCATAGCCTCACATCATATTATTTTCAAAGCCGAGCATCATCAATTTTATCCAACAAGTTAATAAGTTCAATATTAAATAGGCATGAAATTGAGATTCTATTTATCAATAACTCAAAAAATACCACCTAAATTACATTTATTAATGGAGCGGACTATATAGGCGATAAACATAAACTTCTAAAAAAAATAATATAAAAATAGTGGCAATAGACATACACAGAAAAACAACAACATAAATCAATGCCGAAACATTGCACTGTAGAGCTGGATGTGGGTTGTCCAGCCCTGGCGTTAGTATGTCTGAAACAACATCCTTCTTCTCATCTCTCTCTGAAGTCGCTGTCCCAATATAATATGACATTCAATGTGTTAATTGCAAGTAAAAAAACATTTCATGTGAACTGATTATTTCATAAAAGTGATGATGATTAATAAATCTGAAAAAAAAAAAATCTTTACACACACTTTGTTTGAACACCAGTCTAGCTTTTCAACTGAATCAATACTCCGTGTTGATTTATCACTACAGAGATGATTTATTAGGTGAAATTAAAGCTCCTTAAACCCTTCTGACAGGAAGTACTGAGGTGAGAATCTATTCATAAGACAGACCAGACTGCCATATTTTATCTCCAAATGAGCTCACTAAATAATACTTAAGGTCATAATAAATTAATTGCTAGATTATCATCTCCGTCCAACCCGGGTTTTTTTATGCCGCCCCGGCAATTTTTTTTTTAATAAAAAAAAAGAGAAAAAAAATAATGCTGATTTTCCAAACAGCGTTCCGTGTTTTACCGCTGTTTCGAGAGCCGCGTTTTAAACCTGTAAAATGAAACCCAGAAACATAATAACCGGTGTTGAGGTACAAAATTTCCTCTGTTATCATTAAAGCGATAAAGGGTGTTGCAGTTATCGTTAACGGTCAAACACATCTTGCTGGAATGTGTAGACTTTGATCCTATGCTTCAAATGTACTACAGTGTTAATACCATGATTTCCTGAAAGAAATCAGACTATATAAATCATTATAATATGCTGTTATATGTATTTACTTGTTTATATACGCGTTGCCGCATTTGTTGTTTACAAAATATAGCTTTTATTACTACCACATCATCCCTTATTTGTAAATAGTTTTATCTTTATATATTTATTTTTATTTTTAATTACTACTTCATTTCTTCATCTTTCATCAGTTTTTGCGCACAATATGACCTATTTATGTGTCAACGTGCCTTGAAACACCATTTATTCATTCATTAGTAATATTGCGAGGATATTAGATAGTTACTAGACATTTATAACAATTTTCTATGTGGATAATTAAATAATAAAAAATCTCCTGTTGCAGACATGTCAATTGCACAACAGGTCTTCAGTGATGAAGGCTGTGTTGAAACTTTATATAACTTCCATGTTTGCAACTTGTGTATCTTGTAGAAAATTGTTTGTACCAAAGCGAGGTCATGTCACAAAAATGCTGGTACCCTAATATTACCCTGGCCCAGAGATCTAAGAAGTAGTGGTTTATTAGTTTATTATGTCTCTGCCTATACTATTCTCTGTTGCAGTTGAAATGTTTTGTATTATTTATACAAGAAATATTTCTTAACATCTGAAAATGTTTAAATTCTTCAATTAATATGTGCCTGAAAGTATAAAACACTATTAAAATGTGTTTTCAATCTTGGAAGTACCTAGTAGTATGTGTTACTATTAGTTTTGCCTTGTGCCGAGGCAATATTCCATTTGTGGTATAAAATAAAAAATAAAATTTCACCCCTATTTTGAAATAAATTTGGATGATAAACTAGCAATTAATTTATTATGGCCTAATTATCATTTTGCAGCATGGACAAATTATACACTCAATACAACATCTAAAATTCTTCAATTAAGCGCTGTAATTAAATCGGATGATAGTTTTTTGTAAGGCTAAGCACAAGTAATGGTGTTTTTACAGTAACCAGACATATCTTTTACTGATTAAAGAGATTCAGACATACCAACAAAAAGTATGTCCATTTACTTCTAAATATATATATAAAACTATGTCAATATATCCTTGGTTGTTCGCAAATATTGTGTTTCCATAATAGATTATTCTGTTTAGCGAACGTTTCGGAAGTTGCTGCTGTGAATCTAATTATCTCCCTTTAATATTTAGTGAATTCTCTGTATCCTAGCACATTTCACTGTCACTGTCTTTGTATAGCTTGGGGTGGTTGAATCCTTAATACTCATGAGCTATAATTGTATTATGTATGTATGTATTAATGCTTGTGCATCCAGAGGGACATGTTGCAAGTACTGAGATGCAGTTTGTGGGTGAGTGTGGAAACCTTTCTTTTTAGGAAGTGGTTTCAATGGTGTTTTTTGTCATTTTTAACACATGTAAGGCCACCTATGACGGTCGATCGTTTTGTGTGGTAGAGGCAGACCACTCTATTTTTCCTAGGTAGAACCATTACTGTATACCTGCTGCCATTTTCTCACTTGACAAGTCAAGCTCCCAGTGGGATTCGAACTCATAGTGGTGAGAGGCGAGAAAGTTTTAAATGCAGCATCTTTACTATCCCGGAGGCGCTCCCGGAGGCGCTACTTTAGGAAGTGGATGCATATTTTCTATTTGTGTGTAGAGCTATAGGCGACCCCGCCGTAATTCATCTAGGTTGTCTGTCTTTGATTGTTTGCAAATATTGTCTCCCTTATACTCCCTTATATATAAGGGAGCTATACAGGCAGACTATATATTTGCAAACAAATCTGGGTAACTCATCAAATCTTGGGTGACAACATGATAAATTGATGACACTTCATATAAAACACTGTTACCGTTATCTTTAACACAGGAAGTCAGCTCTAGAGCCTTGTGGGATTGCCTGCAATACAATGCTGGGATGGGTATCAATTATGAAATAACAATTACAGAAGATATCTGGGGAATAAGAATACATTATTGAAATTATTGCACTCGTTACGAGACCAATGCCATCAAAACATAGAACTGGAACACGCACTCCCAATAGATATACTGGAACACGCACTCCCAATAGATATACTGGAACACGCACTCCCAATAGATATACTGGAACACGCACTCCCAATAGATATAACTGAATCAGATACGAATAAATTATATATTTCTATTTTATTTTTATTTTTAATTTTGGTCGTAATTCATTTATTGCGACATTTATTCATAGGATAGAACATATATTAATCAGTGCTTGGAAATTGCCTTCGCAATAAATATTCGCAAATGAATGTCACAGAAGCCTTATTGATTCTAGGCTTTTTTCCCCCTGAAAACATCAACAATACACAAAGGATACTAGGTAACGCTGGTATTCTGTATTGTAGTTTAAATTATTTATATTGGTTCGCACACTTCATTAGTCATATGCAGGAGTTGGTAGGTAAAGTGCGAATCGAATCTGAGTTTGTAGATATCAACACGCTAGTTTGTAGATATCAACACGCTAGTTTGTAGATATCAACATGCTAGTTTGTAGATATCAACACGCTAGTTTGTAGATATCAACACGCTAGTTTGTAGATATCAACAGGCTAGTTTGTAGACATCAACACGCTAGTTTGTAGACATCAACACGCTAGTTTGTAGATATCAACACGCTAGTTTGTAGACATGTTTATTTGCATCATTGGGATTGATTTGGCATTGAAAATGTAAACACAGTATTTTACGATAGTTCATTTGCTTCAATCATTAAGTTACATTTTAATCACTGTTTTAAACTCTGATAACTTTGACGACGTGTTGCTATGTTTTATATAATTTTATTTCATGTATTACATTAGTTTATATAGTGAAAAATGTATGGTATATGATGTTATTACATTTCTTCTAAATATCTTTGTCTAAATACTGTTTCTTTCATACTTGTTTAATTAAATGATATACTGTAGTAGTATGTACCGAAATAGTTATTTATATTTGTCTTACATGCTCAACTGACAGAAATCTAGATAAGTTTGTAGATGTATATGTGCTGGTTTGTTGATGTTATGCATTAGTTTGTCGATGGTAATTTTGCTATAAGCGCTATTTTTCGATGGTTTTGATGACTTTTTAAAACTGTTACTTTTCTTATTTTCTCATAGTATACAAATATATTCATTATTTAGACAAGAAATAGCCATGTAGTTTCTATAAATATATATATAGACACTAACTGCCAAACAACAGAGAAAGTAACACAAATATATTAATACGGTAAACGTTTTTGCAATCTTCATATAATTCAAATGTTGTTTTTTCTACTAAGATCGTAGCAAAATGTGCAGTCCTACAAAGAAACAATGTATAACCAGAAAATATGTCCTCGACAAATTCGCGCTTTCGGTCAATTAACAATGGTAGTAGGTGAATGTTAATCCTGGTCCATTTACCTATTTCTGGTAGGAGCGTGTTGCTCTCATAAAGTTTTGAAACCTGAAATTCACTAAATAAACAAATTACTAACAGTAGGTCAATGTTGTTTGCATTGATGTAAGCATATATGAACATTGAAAGCTATAAGGCTTTTTGTGTCTTGAAAAATGGACTTCACCACAGTCTTTAATTACAACTTGAATGTATAAATAAACACAGTTCAAAGTTACGACAAGGTCATTGACATTGACATACTTCTGGTATGAAAATGTTGCTCTCATGTGTGTGTGTGTGAAATAGACTTAACCAAAAGTTTGTATGTAAAATCTGAAGGTACTTGCGGAAGTACGATCGGAAAAGGGTAACACTTTCGTGGGGATTAATTAAATTATACGAAACACTACGTGTATTATACTTCAACGTAATAATTTCAGAGACCACATGTGAGATTCCAATGAAAGGACTAGACGAAATATTTTTGCAAAATGTATATTCTTATGCCTGAAATGGCTGGCGCTATGTTTGGTAGTTAAGTTGCATTATTCTCAGTTAAAAATGCTGGAGTCTCTGTTTGAGAGGTTTTCAACACATTGGCTTCATCTTCCTAGAATTTTGAACATGTTCTTTAAAGCGGTGACTGAGTGTTATCCAATTATCAAACTGAGTATTTATTTTCAATTTTATTTGATGATCCAATCTGTTGAAAAATATATTGATGAGTTTTCATTGTTAAAACTGTACATTCCATTAAAAAGATATCATTCAGAAATAAAATGTAACTGGGGTACTTGTTGAAAATGTTGTCTAGAGTAAGGTACCTTTTTCTCTAATAAACGCCTATCCTTAAATATATTAAACCAAATAATCAGTATGTTTTTACTTATAGCATAACCTTTATCATGCATGTCCCACTTGATGACATTTGAACAGTATGTCTGTGCTCCTTTATCTCTTACAATTATTGATGGTTTAATGTAGAATTTAACACAAAAATTCTGGTGCACATGTATTTCGCAACATAAGGAGTACCAATTAAGTGGCGCTGACGCATGCACATGCAAACATGCCATAATTTGTGGTTTCCGGAAATACCTTTTATTTGGTAAACAATGATCAATCATTTTCAATGCAAAAAAAACAAAATAAAACGCAGTTAACTTTTACAGTGAATTACAGTACATTTGTTATAGAGGTTATAATTTAGCCATCTCCAGTAATTTGTTTTATAAGTTGATTATGCTTTTTTTCACAGACAACTTATCATGTCTTTTTATGGCATTGCAATGAAGTGACAAGGCAAATATTGACATTGTTTAAGATTTCGTCATACTGAGGAGTTTATTTGAGGACAATGATCAGTATTTCCGCTGTCACTTAAAATAAACTTGTCCAAGATGATAACGGGAGTGACTCAAGAGATTTAAGCACTGCTTTTAAAGTGTAATTTTCCTCCACTTTGGAGGTCGTTGTGTTTTAAAGTTTTAAGTGCTTTTTCATAAACAATTTAGAAATTCCCATCCAAAACCAACTGTTCTCATGATTCACTTTCCGGACGCGGGTTTCTGCTCCATGATTTCCATGAATGCAGATAAAATGATTTTGTTACCAAGTACTTCTTATCATTGCATCATGGATAACATCAACAACTGGCATGAAAAAGTTATTTTGTAACAAACGGGCAAAAATAGCTCAACTTCAGACCGACATTATCCCTTTAGATGCGAAGAAATAACACTTATTCATACACAGAAAGATTTACTACAACTACCAAAAGAGCAATATATTTATACTCCAACTGTGCAATAGAAAACATGAACAAATAAATGTGCTTTCATCAGAGGAATCGGCGGAGATATGGCAAAGAAGTGGAGACAATCAAATTACAGACTGCCTTGTGGAGATCTGGCTGTGGCTAAATTACCGTCACTATTTTTTCTAAGAACTGACTTGCTGTAACCAAAGAGTGCCGGTTACATGACAATCAATTGTTTCTAAGAACTGACTTGCAGTAACCAAAGAGTGACGGATACTTGACCATCACTGTTGTTTCTAAGGACTGACTTACTGTAACCAAAGAGTGACGGATACTTGACCATCACTGTTGTTTCTAAGGACTGACTTGCTGTAACCAAAGAGTGACGGATACTTAACCATCACTGTTGTTTCTAAGGACTGACTTACTGTAACCAAAGAGTGACGGATACTTTATTGTCATTATTTCTAAGGACTGAATTACTGTAACCAAAGAGTGACGGATACTTGACCATCACTGTTGTTTCTAAGGACTGACTTACTGTAACTAAAGAGAGACGGATACTTGACCATCACTGTTGTTTCTAAGGACTGACTTGCTGTAACCAAAGAGTGACGGATACTTAACCATCACTGTTGTTTCTAAGGACTGACTTACTGTAACCAAAGAGTGACGGATACTTTATTGTCATTATTTCTAAGGACTGACTTACTGTAACCAAAGAGTGACGGATACTTGACCATCACTGTTGTTTCTAAGGACTGACTTACTGTAACTAAAGAGAGACGGATACTTGACCATCACTGTTGTTTCTAAGGACTGACTTACTGTAACCAAAGAGTGACGGATACTTGACCATCACTGTTGTTTCTAAGGACTGACTTACTGTAACTAAAGAGAGACGGATACTTGACCATCACTGTTGTTTCTAAGGACTGACTTACTGTAACCAAAGAGTGACGGATACTTGACCATCACTGTTGTTTCTAAGGACTGACTTACTGTAACCAAAGAGTGACGGATACTTGACCATCACTGTTGTTTCTAAGGACTGACTTACTGTAACTAAAGAGAGACGGATACTTGACCATCACTGTTGTTTCTAAGGACTGACTTACTGTAACCAAAGAGTGACGGATACTTGACCATCAATTGTTTCTAAGGACTGACTTGCTGTAACCAAAGAGTGACGGATACTTTATTGTCATTATTTCTAAGGACTGACTTGCTGTAACCAAAGAGTGATGGATACTTTATCGTCATTATTTTTTAAGAACTGACTTGATGTAATCAAAGAGTGACAGCTACTTTACCGTCGCTACTGTTTCTAAGATCTGACTTACTGTCATCAGACTGAATTTAGCAGGGCTTTTAAAATGACTCGATCGGCAGGTAAATTACCCTGCCACTTCTGCATCTGTACCCAGCTAGTGTGTGCGCAGTTTTAAGAATTATAGTCCCTTCGTCTTTTAACCAATAGGACATTCTAAAGATAGATAGAGTCTTGACTGGTGTAAAACAAAGGATATACAAATTAACTACTAACTTCTCTGGTGCTTCTTCGGAACAAAATGAAAGATCAGTATATAGACGAACCCATAGACATAGATACCATGATTGATGTCTATGACGAACCAGATCAATACAGGAGAGTGGCACTGCCAATTAATAGCTCATTAACAACAGGAACAATACATTAACACCTGATGCTTTCAACCAGTCCCCAGCATCACCAAAATAATCTCAAATATCATGGTGCAGACCTCATACCATACAAATGATTACAGGTTTGAGAAGCCTGCACAGAAACAATGGTAAATTGTGAAACAATGAATGTCTACCACTAAACGGAACATACAAGAACAGAACAGAACAGAAACTTGAAATTATTTGTTAATGTTCAGCAATGTCATTATAATAAGACACCTTAGTGAGTTTTAGCAATGGAAAATGTCTCTAAAATTCATTTAAACCTTTTCACTGATTATCAGAGTGAAGAATTCACAGGAGGTAACTATTAAGCAACTGAATTAGCATGGAGATTAACTTGTGTTTACATGAAATGGGATCCCTAACAATTTGACCTCTGAAAGGATCATCCAAGTAATGGATAACTGAGGCAGTAGGAAAACAAAAATTCAAAAAATATGCAAATTTGGATTTCCTTAAAATTTGCATTTGAGTCCATAAAAAAAGACATAAGATATAAAACCTGCGTCATGAATGGTAATAAATTCAGCAAACATAAACACATGCTGTTTCAATAAAGCCACTTTAATTTAATATGCATGAATAATACAACCCTTGTTTATCAATCTGATTTAAGTAAGTACCATTTATATGTATGTAAAGAAAGCATTATTTGTCCATGAATAATTTCCCCGTAAACCAGTCTTCGTTTATATTATAGTCTTCGCTAAATTTATTACAATTTGCCTTGCACAGACGTCGTATTGTTTCAAGATATTCTCTGCAATTTTGTGATTGACAGCAATGGAGAAAATATGAGAAAATATAAATCATAAAACATGTAAATATTCGTATCTGCTGCCCAAAGAAGCAATCCAAATATTTACTACCATACTTAGGCCAGTTTTATTTTATTATTAGGTTTACCGATTTTTTCTGGAAAAATGAAAGGTAGGAGGAGGGAATAAAAAAAAAAAAAT